>CAUYQV010155342.1:0-14844 GCA_963574575.1 Galagoides demidoff | reverse complement strand
CTTGAATCCATTTTTGTGAGTGGGGAAAGGTGTGGGTCCAGTTTCAGTCTTTTATATGTGGATATCCAGTTCTCCCAGCACCATTTATTGAATAGGGAGTCTTTCCCCCAAGGTATGTTCTTGTTTGGTTTATCAAAGATTAGGTGGTTGTAAGATGTTAGTTTCATTTCCTCGTTTTCTATTTGATTCCAAATGTCTATGTCTCTACTTTTGTGCCCGTACCAAGCTGTCTTGACCATGATGGCTTTGTAGTACAGCCTAAAATCTGGTATGCTGATACCCCTAGCTTTGTTTTCGTTACTAAGAACTGCCTTAGCTATATAGGTTTTTTTTCTGGTTCCGTACAAAATGAAGAATCCTTTTCTCCAGATCTTGAAAGTATGATGGTGGTATTTTATTAGGGAAGGCATTGAATAGGTAGATTGCTTAGGGTAGTATAGACATTTTAACAATGTTGATTCTTCCCAGCCACGAGCTTGATATATTCTTCCACATATTAATATCCTCTGCTATTTCCTTTCTTAGGGTTTCATAATTTTCTTTATAGAGTTCCTTCACCTCCTTTGTTAGGTATATTCCTAGGTATTTCATTTTTTTGAAGCTATGGTGAAGGGAGTTGTGTCCTTAATTAGACTTTCATCTTGGCTGTTATTGGTGTATACAAAGGCAATTGACTTATGGACCTTGATTTTATATCCTGAGACATTACTGAATTTTTTGATGACTTCCAGGAGTCTTGTGGTTGAGTCTTTGGGGTTCTCTAAGTTTAAGTTCATATTGTCAACAAAAAGGGAGAGTTTGACCTCTTCTGCTCCCACTTGAATGCCCTTTATTTCCTTGCCTTGCCTAATTGTATTGGCTAGAACTTCCAGCACTATGTTGAATAGTAATGGTGACAGAGGACAACCTTGTCTGGCTACATTTCAGAGAGAAAAAGCTTTCAGTTTTATTCCATTTGGTAAAATATTAGCTGTGGGTTTGTCATAGATAGCTTCAATCAGTTTCAGAAACTTGGCATGTATGCCTATACTATTCAGTGTTCTAATTAGATAACGATGCTGGATTTTATCGAATGCTTTTTCTGCATCTATTGAGAGGATCATATAGTCTTTGGTTTTATTCTGTTGATATGGTGAATAACTTTTACAGACTTGCGTATATTAAACCAAACTTGCATCCCTGGGATGAAACCTACTTGATCATGATGTGTGATTTTTTGATGATAAAATGTAATCTATTGGCTAAGATTTTGTTGAGAATTTTTGCATCTATGTTCATTAGTGAAATTGGTCTGAAATTCTCCTTTTTAGTTGGGTCTTTTCCTGATTTTGGTATCAGGGTGATGTTTGCTTCATAGAATGTGTTGGGGAAGATTCCTTCCTCCTCAGTTTTTTGGAATAATTTCTGGAGTACAGGAATAAGCTCTTCCTTGAAGGTTTGATAGAAGTCTGTTGTGAAGCCATCTGGACCAGGGCATTTTTTGGTTGGAAGATTTTTTTATTGTTTCTTTAATCTCAGTGCTTGAAATTGGTCTGTTTTGGAGCTCTATGTCTTCCTGGCTAAGTCTAGGGAGAGGGTATGATTCCAAATATTGATCCATTTCCTTCACATTGTCAAATTTCAGAGTATAGAGTTTCTGGTAGTATTCAGAGATGAACTCTTGTATCTCTGTGGCATCAGTTGTTATTTCCCCTTTATCATTTCTGACTGAAGTTACTAGAGATTTTACTTTTCTATTTGTCATTAGTCTTGCCAAAGGTTTATCTATTTTATTTATTTTTAAAAAAAACTAACTCCTTGTTTCACTAATTTTCTGAATGATTCTTTTGTTTTCAATTTCATTGATCCCTAATTTAATTTTGGATATTTCTTTTCTTCTGCTGGGTTTAGGCTTAGATTGTTCTTCATTTCCCAATTCCATAGATGGCTTGTGAGTTTGTTGATGCACTCTCTTTCTGTTTTTTTGAATATAGGCATCTAAAGCAATAAATTTTCCTCTCAAAACTGCTTTTGCAGTATCCCATATGTTTTGGTAGCTTGTATCTTCATTGTTGTTGTGCTCAAGGAAGTTAATGATTTCCTCTTTTATTTCTCCCTGCACCCACTGTCATTCAACAGAAGGTTGTTTAATTTCCATGCCTTTGTGTGGGGTTGAACATTTTTGTTAGAGTTGAGTTTCACCTTTAATACCTTGTGGTCTGAGAAGATGCAAGGTAAAATTTCAATTCTTTTGATTCTGTTGAGGTTTGTTTTGTGTCCTAGGATGTGATCAGTTTTGGAGAATGTTCCATGGGGTGATGAGAAGAATGTATATTCTTTCTCTTTGGGATGAAGTGCTCTATATGCGTCTATCAAGCACAGTTGCTCTTGGGTCTCATTTAAGTCCCTGATATCTTTGTTTAACTTCTGTTTAGAGGATCTGTCCAGCTCTGTATGAGGAGTATTAAAGTCCCCTGTTATTACGGTTTTATAGGATATATTGCTTAGACTGAGTAATGTCTGTTTCAAGAATCTGAGAGCACTTAAATTGGGTGCATAAATATTTAGAATTGAAATGTCTTCTTATTGTATTTTCCCCTTGACCAACATAAAGTGACCGTGACCATCTTTGTCTTTTTTGACTTTAGTTGCTTTAAATCCACATGTATCTGAAAATAAGATTGGAACTCCTCTTTTCTTCTGAATTCGGTTTTCCTGAAAAATTGTTTTCCAACCCTTAACTTGGAGTTTTAATTTGTCTTTTAAAGCTACGTGTGTTTCCTATAGACAGCAAAAGGATGGCTTGTGTTTTTTAATCCAGTCAGCCAATCTATGCCTCTTCAGTGGGGAATTCAAGCCATTGATGTTTATTGAGATAATTGATATGTGTGGTAGTGTTCTATTCATCTTATTTTGTGAGAGTCCGTTGCTTACTTTTATCTTTTGCATCATTATGAAAGTTAGGTTCTGTCCTTTAATTTCTGAGTTCTTACTTTGCTGTTGATCCATTGTGGTGGGCAGTGTGTAGAATGGGTTGAAGTATTTCCTGTAGAGCTGGTCTTGTTGTGGCAAATTTCCTCAATGTTTGTATATCAGTAAATGATTTGATTTCTCCATCAATTTTAAAGCTTAGCTGAACAGGATATAGAATGCTCAGCTAGAAGTTATTCTGTTTATGTTTAAGTAGATTAAAGGTAGATAACCATTGTCTTCTGGCTTAGAAAGTTTCATTAGGGAAGTCTGCAGTCACCCTGATGGATTTGCCCCTCTAGGTCAACTGGCACTCACTCCTGGCAGCTTGAAGAATCTTTTCTTTTGTCTTGACTTTGGACAGGTTCATCACAATGTGTCTTGGAGATGGTCTGTTAGAGTTGAGGTGACCTGGGGTCCAATATCCCTCTGCAAAGGAGTGTGTCAGAATCTTTGGTGATGTTTGGGAAACTTTCATTTATAATATTCTCAAGTATGGCTTCCATTCCTCTAGGGCATTCTTCTTCCCCTTCTGGGACACCTATAACGCATATGTTTGAACATTACATATAGTCCCACAATTCTGACAGCGAATGTTCTGGTTTTTCTCTCTTCTTTTCTGCTTCTTTTACTATCTGAGATATCCCAAGAGCTTTGTCCTCTACCCCTGAGGTTCTTTCTTCTGCATGGTCTAATCTGTTGTTGATATTTTCTACTGCATCTTTAGGTTTCTTAATTGACTGCTTCAGTTCCTTCAGCTCTGCCATATCCTTTCTATATTCTTCATATAGTTCATCTCTTATTTGATTCTGTTTTTGGATTTCCTTTTGGTTATTTTCCATTGTTTCCCTCATGGTTTTCATCATCTGTATTCTAAATTCCCTGTCATTTCTAACATTTATCTATAGGTGGAATTCTCTGCAGTAACTACCTCACAGTCCCTTGGTGGGGGGGGTGGGGTTGCTCTGGACTGGTTTTTCATGTTGCCAGGATTTTTCTGCTGTTTCTTCCTCATGAGTGATTTATTTGCTTCCTTGCCCTAATTTTCCTTTCACTTCCTCTTGCTCTTTAAGTTCCTGTGCCTCTGGACTAGGGTTTCGATGAGTCCTTTTGGTATAGGACCAGAAGGATAAGAAGATTGAAGAGTAGGAAGAGAAAAAAAGAGAAAAAAAACAGGGGAGGAGAGAAAGGAGAGGAGGTGGGCAAGAGGAAATATTAACAAAGAGAACAGAGGTACAGAAAGAGGGAAATAAGAGCAATATAGGTGTACAGTAGGGTACTTGACCCAACCTTAGAGACCCCTAACCTCTGGGGGTGCTGAGTTGGGTTGTTCCCTTGACGTCAGCAGCTCTTTGCTAGCCCATTCAGACACAGTAGAGAGGAAAGACAAAAATGCTGTAAATCAAACCAAAACAAGCAAACAAAAAACTTTATGGGATAAAATTAGGCAAAAGGCCAAATAATAGGGGTAGAAACACTAGGAGAAATGAAGTTCTAATTGTTAAAAAAGGGTAACAATGGAAAATTATATTAAAACTAGAAAAATGAATAAGGAAAAGAAAAGAAAAATCTATAAGGAAAATGTTGAATTAAAAAAAAAAACTAAAAACCAAAGCAGTATATATATCTTGCTGAATATTGTCTGGGCAACAGGTGATCTTCTAGGGTGTGAGATGTTAATCACAGTGCTGGTATGGCTGTATGAGAGATGGAGACTAGAGATCTCTGCTGATTTCTCAAACCATGTAGGGTGGAGAGCCTAAATCTCACCTCAACCAACTTAAAAGGCACTTTCAACTGCCAACCTAGGCTAAGTGGAAGCTTTTCCAGGAAAGCACTTGTCGCTGATGTCACTCCTGAAGTGATTATCACTTACCCAGTGTGCCTAAACTGATCTCACACTATGCCCATGAGGGCCAATGATGCAAGGCATCTCAGTCCCCACCTTTAGGCTGCTCAGTCACTAGATTACTGATTCCTGCCCAATCATTGCTCTGTGACCCTGAGGGTGGAGCTTGCCGGGGCAATTCTCCCACAATGGCTCTGCACAGCCCATAGCCCAACACTAGCAGTCAGTCTGGGGCCTGAGATGATGCTTAAAGTCCTCCACTCTCTTGCCCAAGTTCTCCCAAGGTAGTTCAACCAAGTGCCAAGTCCAAAAATAATACCCAGACAGCTCACAGGTAAGGCCTTTCCAGTTTGCAATCTCACAGCTGCTGTTTCTTTCTAGTGGGATTAGAAAGGTGGGATTAGACCAAATGAACACACACAAACACTTGCCAGTTCTCCACTGCTTTTCTCCTCCTTCTGGAGTCCAGAAGAAACCTCGCTGACTCCTTGTGTCTCCAAAGGTATGTTTCTGGGCTGATCCCACCAGCCAGGGATGCCTATAGTCTCCTCTCCCCGGACTCACTGTGCCCAGTTGCAAGGAAGCTGTTAGTCGACCGCCATCTTGCTCCCAGAGTCAATTTTATTTATCTTTTTCAAAATTTAACTCTATTCCATTGATCTTTTCTGTTTTTCTGGCCTTTCATTTATTTCTGCTCTGATCTTATTTTTTTCTTCTACTAATTTTGGATCTGTTTTTTGTTTTTCTTATTCCTTGAGGTGTAACTTTAGGTTGTTTACTTAAGATCTGTCTTTTTTTTAATTAAATCATAGCTGTGTACAATAATATATTTAAGGGGCACAATGTGCTGGTTTTATATACAATTTGAAATACTTACAACAAACTGTACTTAGCTCTACTTATGAAACCAATATATAATCACCCACACAGGAGAAAGAGGAGGGGAAAGGGAGGGGGGAAAAGGCAGAGGGATGGTAATTGGTCAGACCACACCTATGGTGCATTTTATAAGGGTACATGTCAAGATCTTTCTTTTTTGATGTAGAAATTTATTGCTATAAACTCCCCTCTTCAAACTGTTTTTACTATATCCCATAGGTTTGGGTATGATGTGTTTCCATTTTCTTTTGTCTCAAGAAATTTTTAAATTGTTTCATTGACCCATCTGTTGTTCAGGAGCATGTTATTTTATTTCCATGTATTCATAAATTTTTTAAATGCTTTCTTTTATTGATTTCTAATTTATGCTGTTGTGATCAGAAAATATACTTGATATGATTTCAATCTTTTTAAGTTTGTTAAGACTTAAATTTTGTGACCTAACATATGATTTGTCCTATAGAATGTTCAATGTGCAGTTGAGAAGAGTGTGTATTTTGTGCTATTTTATGAAACATTCTGCATATATGTCTGTTAAGTCCATTTTCTCTACAGTGTTATTTAACTCCAATGTCTCCTTGTTGATTTTCTGACTGCATGATTTGCTCTTTGCTGAAAATTAGATTTAACATGCTTTAATATTATTTTATTGTAGTCTGTCTGTTCCTTAAGATTTATGAATGTGCACCCAACATTAGAGTACATAAATATATGAAGCAGGCTCCACACCTGTGGCTCAAGCAGCTAAGGCGCCAGCCACATACACCTGAGCTGGTAGGTTTGAATCCAACCCAGGCCCGCCAAACAACAATGACAGCTGCAACCAAAAAATAGCTGGGCATTGTGGCGGGTGCCTGCAGTCCCAGCTACTTGGGAGGCGGAGGCAGGAGAATCACTTGAGTCCAGAAGTTGGAGGTTGCTGTGAGCTGTGATGTCATAGCCACTCTACCCAAGGTGACAGCTTGAGGCTCTGTCTCAAAAATAAATAAATACATATATATATATATAGCAAATAATGGACTATTACAAAGAGGTAGCCGATATGTAGAGAATATTTTATAAATATTTTATAAAATTTTGTAATGAATGTTTTGTAAATTAAGGTACATTTAGCTACAATTTTCCCTATGTATAGTGACTTTTGGTGACATTTGGGACTTCCTGTATATTTATAATTGTCATATGCTCTTGCCAAATTGACCCTTTTATCATTATATAATGACCTTTCTCTCTTTTTAGTTTATGACTTAAAGTCTATTTTATCTGATATAAGCATAGTTACTTTTCTTTCTTGGTTTCCATGTGCATGAAATATCTTTTCCATTCTTTTACTTTAGTCTATGTGTGTCCTTATTGTTAAAATGAGTCTCTCATAGACAGCATATAGCTGGGTTGTTTTTTTTAATCCATTCAGTCATGCTGTTTTAGATGAAGAAATTAATATATTTATATTCTAGGTAATTATTAATAGATAAGCATTTACTGTGCCTTTTTAAAAGTTTCTTCCTAGTTGTTTTGTAGATGTGGTTTTCCTTTCTTCCTCTCTTACTGTCTTTCTTTGTAGTTAAGTGCTCCTCCAGTCTTGTGATACTTTATTAAGAAGAACATATTTCACCTCCATCCAGGTTAATATGAAAGATGTAAAGTCTTCATCTTTTTAATTGCTGAATAGTATTCCATAGTATACATATATCACAGCTTATTAATCCATTCCTAGGTTGGTGGGCGTTTAGATTTTTCCACATTTTGACAATTGTAAACTGAGCTGTGATAAACAGTCTAGTATAAATGTCCTTATGATAAAAGGATTTTTTTCTTCTGGATAGATGTCTAGTAATGGGATTGTAGGATCAAATGGGATGTCTAATTGGAGTTCTTTGAGGATTCTCTATACTTTTTCCCAAAAAGTTTGTATTATTTTGCAGTCCCACCAACAGTGTAAAATTGTTCCCCTTCTTCCACATCCACACCAGTATCTGCAGCTCAGAGACTTTGTGATATGCGCTATTCTCTCTGGGGTTAAGTAATATCTCAGGGTGGTTTTGATTTGCATTTCTCTGAAGATTAGGAATGATGAGTATTGTTTCAAATGTTTGTTAGTCATTATGTCTATCTCCCTCAGAGAAGGTTCTGTTCATATCTCTTACCCAGTGGTAGATGGATTTGTTTGTTCTTTTATGTTGATTAATTTAAGTTCTCTGTAGGTTCTAGTTATCAAACTTTTATCAGATTCATGCCATGTAAACATGTTTTCCCATTCTGAAGGTTGTCTCTTTTCCTTTACTCGTTGTGTCCTTAGCTGTGCAGAAAATTTTCAGCTTAAGTTCCTTTGTTTATTTTTGTTGTTGTTGCAATTGCCACTGAAGTCTTTTTTTTTTTTTCCAGTTTTTGGCCAGGGCTGGGTTTGAACCCACCACCTCTGGCATATGGGGCTGGTGCCCTACTCCTCTGAGCCATAGGCACCGCCCAGCCACTGAAGTCTTTGTCATTAAATCTTTCCCCAGTCCAGCATCATCAGGAATTTTTCCCTAAATGTTCTAGATCCTTGTAGTTTGCATAGCTTTGAAGAAGTAGATACTTATTTCAGTCTTCACAGTGTGGCTTGTCTGGAAATGCCCCTCACAGAGCACTTGTGCAGAGATTGTGCATAGGCCTCTTCTATGGTCACTAAGTCTGTGACCATTAAACTTTTAAAGTGCTAGGGGGTCCCCAAAGCCAAAGACTGCTACAGTTATTACAACATTGAATTGGAAACCTGTGGCTGCTAAGGCTGGCACAGTGCTGCAGCACACTAACCACTGAGGCTAATGTAGCATTAGGGTGCACCCAAAGCCTGTGTCTACAGCTGCTGAGACCTGTCTGCTGCTGAGGACTGTTTGCTGCTGACGTTTGTCTGAGAGCCAGGACTGCTCTTGTCATGCAGGAATGACCCACGCCAGAGACTGAGTCCATTTCACAGTAGCTACAAGTTACTAACTGGTATTGGGACAGAGCAAGAGTCTCAGTTCATGGGTACTAGCCAAGAGTCAGGGACCATGGGGGTCTTCCTCATGCTGAATTTTACTTTTGTGCACTCAATGTTGAGGACCAAGGAAAGACCTACACTCACTTCCCTTTCTTTCCTCCAATGAAGGTCTCTGCACTATGTTGCCTGGGATTGGGGAAAACATGACACAGGTATATAAAAGTATCCTTTCTAGCTCTTCAATGTGTCTTTTCTTATTACTATGCTGTAGCCACATAATGGATCTCTTTCCTGGTTTTTTGAATTCTTACAAAGGAATTTTTGTATGTGGATAGCTGTTCAAATGGATGTTTCTGTGGGGTGATGACTGGAGAGTCTGGCCCTGCCCTCTCTTGCAAATACTTTTTGGAAAATCAAGTTAGGTAATCAATTGATTAGAAAGTGAAACCAATTAAGGGGGAGGGAAAGGAGAATCTAAATATTTAAGAGAATAAAATCTTTTAATTATTAAAACAAATCTCAGTAGTGCCTTTTAAAGGATTTCTGAGACTTATATTACTGATTTTTCCCCCCAAATCCTTTGCTGTAGCATTGAAACAGAATGTACAAATTAGATAGGTATCTAAGATGTGTTTTTAATGAGATTTATATTGATTATTATAAATATGCTATTTGGGGAAAACACATGAGGGAGATACTAAAGCACATCTGGGAAGTGTTCTCAACAATTATTAGCAATTTAGATAGTAATCTTGAGGACAATTAAATTTTGCATCATTATTATTATATAAACAACATTTTAAAATAAAATTGAACACAGTCTCATCTCTCAACAAGGACACAGATGTGCATGTGTTTTGTTTTGCTCCTTTGCAAAGGGGTCATTGAACAACAGGTTTCTGCAAAATCCAAAAAGATTTAAAATGCTTATTCTACAAAAAGTTTGACATTTTGAGCCTACAAAGCAGCTCATACCCAGACAAGTGGATTTAAGATGAATAAATATTCGTGGCCCAATGCCCACTTAAGCTTGGAAAAAAATCTAAGGGTAACTAACCATCATTTTAAGCTTTCCTATGGTGAATTACACTAAAACCTGATGCAAACCAAGGATTAAGGAATTAGAAAAATAATTTTAATCACAAAGAATTGACTTTTTAATAGGTTTTCTAGTACTAATATTATGAGAATTGATAATAATGAAAAATATAAAGTCAGTACCCCCAAATGTAAATCTTAAGGGACATTCCTTCAGATCTGTTCTCTTAGGCCTAAAACTTCACAAACTTCCTTGTCTCCCAACAAAACATAGCAAAAAGATTGGAACCCTGTGAATCCATGCATGCATTTATTCATTTGAACATAGTTATTCATTCATTAAAATTCATTCATTATTCAACAAACATTTGTTTAATGCCTATTAAACACCAAATTTTTTTTAAATTCATTTATTTTTTCCCACATTTTTTAACCCATACATTCAGGAATATATTCCCTTAAAAAATCATTTAAACAATATACAGCATATGAAAAAAAAATTTAGTCTCCCTTCTTTTGTGCTATGCCATTGCCTTTGCCATAACTAAGTAAACCCTAGATCAAGAGTTAATAATCCATAGGCCCACAGGTTGTATTTTGTTTTTTCACATTCTGTGAAATAAGAATTTTTTTTATATATTTAAAAGGGTTGTTTTAATAAAGAAGAAGAAAAATAAGAAAATGCTTAACCCAGACTATTATGTGGCCTACAAAGCCTAAAATATTTTTAGTCTGGCTCTTTGCAGAAAAAACATTTTGACCAGGGATACAGACTTCTAAACCCTTTTCTAGATATGTGTCAATGCACATGTGTGTGTCTGTGCGTGTGTGTGTGTGTGTAAATACACGTGTAGAAATCTATAGTATGGGTTTTGATGCATTTTTAGAAATAAGATTTTATTAGTTCATTGCTCTATAACATGATTTGTGTACTTCATTGTGTATTTGTAAATTGTTCCATGTCAGTGTATTTATCTCAACTGCTTACGTTTTAATGCCTAAGGAGAATTTCACACATATTTTAAGTTCCCCGCCTCTATAAAGCCATTTGCCTTCTCTGAAAAATCTTTCAAACATGTTTTCAGTTTAGCTCTTGACTATGTGTTCCTGTCTTCCATTTTAAACATACATCCATTTATTTATTTAGTGTACAAATATTTACTGGCACACAGTATGTCTCAGCTACTCTTCTATACCCTGAAAATTCAATTCCTGAAACAAAATCCTGAGGAAATGAAAATGTTAGCCATGAGAAGATCTGAAGGAAGAATATTCTAGACAGAGCACAGAGGATGTGCCGAGGCCCTGCAATGGGTGAATCTGAGGAAGATGAAAGATAGCAGCACTATAATAGCAGAGTGAATGAGGGAAAGGGCAGTGGGAGGAGAGGTTTAACAGAGAATGAGGACCTACATTATGTGGGCCTGTGGGTTATGTGGAGGACTTTGGTTTTTGCTCTGAGTGAGATGGGAGCCATGGGAAGATGTTGAACAGAAGTGATATGATCTGACTTCCTTTTCACAAAATCACACTGGCTGCTTTGTTGAAAATAGATGATAGATGGAAGCAGTTAAGCAGCTGTGATCACAACCCACACAAGACATGATAGAGGCCCAGAATGGAGGGATAAACATGGAGGCGGTTAAGAAATGGATGCTATAAAAAGCCCAGAAGAAGGGAAACTTACTTGTGAGACTCTGCCACACTGATCAATAGGTAACATCCTCTCATTTCAAAAATGATGAAAATACGTACAGGTAGAATCTTCAGACCTCTGGGAAAGGCCAAGAGAAACCTAGAAAACAAATTTTAGTATCTGAAATCACATTTTACATTGAGCAAGAACCATTACAGTAAGGGTTTATTAGTTATTTTAAGATCAAGGCCATGTTCTCATGAAGTGTTATTTTAGAAGGTTACTTGCAAGTCCTGCTATAAAACTAGTCAAGCTGGAAGAAGAAAATAACATTTCTCTTTGCCAATGCTCCAAGAAAAAGTCCAATCATGTATGCATTTTTTTAACAGAAGTATGGAGTCTGAGTTTAGGCCATAGAACAAGGAAGCTCCCAGGTAGTGGGAAGTTTTGACAGTAGGCACAAAATGAGTGAGGGAAGCCCCTAAGGAAACAGCCCCTGTGGTCATAGCAGGCTTTTCGGATCCCCTTGAAGGTCAGTTTTCAGCAGGCTGGGATACCTGGGCTGGCCATCAGGAGTCTTCTCATGTTCCTTAAGCTCTCAGTGTAGGACACATACTAGCATCTCTCTGATTCTCAGATGGAAGGGGCACTGCTTTCTCTTCCTCCCTGCAAATCCCCAAAAGTTGAAGTGAATTCTACTGAGTGGAAATGCCTTCCCTGAGGTATAGTATCAGGGACAAGTTCTAGGTCAAGAGTCTCAGGATCACTGCATTGGGAAGAGGGAAAGTGAGGAGAGTAAGGAATCTGAAACTCAGAAGGTTCTGTGATCTTGTTAGGGTTTTACCTACCTTTAAACCATAACTACACTGGATAGGTATGTAAACTGGACTTAGGGTACAGGAAGGCATAGAAGATCATTCTCCATTGAGAGACATAACAAGGTTGGAAGATGTCAGGACAATAATTATTTAATTTCTTGCTCCAAGGAAAGGGAGGAGCCCAAGATGTGTTTCAACCTTTGGGAGAAAAAAAATTATAATACTAATATCACTATATTGATTTGATTCTCTTGGTGATGAATGGCAGAAAAATGAATCAAACTAATTCAAGAAAAGAATGTATTGGCTCATATAGCTATGAAGTTCAAGAATGGATGCAGGCATAGAAGACATTTACATGTTGGGCATAGCAGATTTCAGGGCCTCAAATGGCATGGTATGCCCTTCTTTCACGATCTCTCCATTCTACTTCCTACATGTCTTGGCATTTTCATTCGTTTGCTCTATAATTGGACTTAGCATTTTTACCAAGAGGCTGTACTGCTGTAGAGAATCAGCTGTCTGGAACTTCTCTCTTATTAGGCCAATGGTCCATCTCAATAAATAGCTGATGACCAAAATTGCAATATTAAGCATGAGCTAGACCCAAAAGTATACACAGCTGGTGGAAAACCATGCTGGATAGGTTAGAGGGCCTGCTTACCTTCAAGATTTGATAATCTGTGAGCTTCAGAGATTTAGTCACCACTTTCCTTCCCTTCAAACCCACCTTTTTAAGGGTTTCTCAACACATTTCCACCAAACTAAGGCTAAGCTGTATAGCTGTTGTTAAGCATAGGAAACATTTCTCAACCTTATGAAAAGAAATGCAACACTATCATATAATTCATCGAGACGTACACTGATGAAATGTTCACTTTCCTCTGGGTGGGTATTCATATTACCCTTCAATAAAAATTTTAAAATCTTAGCTTGAAAAAAGTGATGCTACTCCATAAAGTATATGCATATGTTGCTTTGAGACACAAAAATGAGAATATTTTAATGTAAGTGTTCTGAGAAGATATGTATCTTCTAAAATCAAGTCTGTGTGCTGGTGTATCCAGCTTATGTGTCTAAGATACTGTAGTCTCCCATGCAGGGGTCCTCAAACTTTTTAAACAGGGGGTCAGTTCACTGTCCCTCAGATCATTGGAGGGCCAGACTGTGGGCCCAGGTACAAGTCAGCTGCTAAGCAGGATAAGCAGCGGTGGCAAAAACACCCGGTGGGCTGGATAAATGTCCTAGGCAGGCCGCACAAGGCCCACGGGCTGTAGTTTGAGGATGCCTGATCTACAGTTTCACTTTCTATGGTCCCAAAAAAAATTAAATGGAAAAATTCTTAAAACAAATAACGCATAAGTTTTCAACTAGATGCCATTTTGAGTAACATGATGAAATCTCACACTGACCCTCTTCATCCTCCCTGAGACATGAATTGCCCTTTCATCCAGCATCTCCATGCTGTATACACTACCTACTTTTTGGTTTCTGACATCATCTGCTCCTGACATCCAACAAGTGGCATTGCTATGGCTCGGTGATTCAAGATCACCCAAAGCAGATGATTATTCTTTTGATGTGTCAACAGTAGCTTAATGCTATGTCATAATGCCTCCATCATTCATCTCACATCATCTCACCACATGGGCATTGTGTCACCTTACATCATCACAGGAAGAAGGGTGAGTACAGTACAATTTGAGAGAGAGAAGCACCACATTCACATGATTCTTGCTCTATTTTATTATTATTTTTCGTTGTTAATCTCTTAGAGTGCCTAATTAATAAATTATACTTTATTAAGGATATGTATATATGGGGGGGGGAGGAACATGGTGTACATAGGGCCCAATACTATCTGTGATTTCAGGCATCACTGGGGATGGTGAGATACTTCCCCCTCAGATTTGCCAGGACTGCTGAGCTCAGATCATTAGACAGCTTCACTCAGTCTTTTCACTGGGACTTGGGAACCCTTTCTAATTGTTAGCCTAGAGATTAATTCCCCACTTCCCGATGTTTTAAATATCTCATTTTTTCCCCTCTGTGTCTGCTCAACACCCTGCCTCTGCATCAAGACTGAACTGTATGCCTGACATTGACAGGTTTCCCTGTTTCCTGCTGTTATTTGAGTTCAGCCAATGGGAAGCATATGCAGAGAAAAGGAAGGATAAAAGTGGAGTCAGGGTAATAGTCTCCCAGATTCCTCTTAGAGAGCAGTCATAAGGTATAATAGACTAAATGTGTATTAGCTAACTCTTGACTAGATGTGCTAGTACTTCCCAGCTCTCAAAATCCATAATTCTATCATTTTCCTTCCTCCCACCCCAGTTTTCTTTTTTGAATTCATCCAATTGATTTAAGTTATCATAGCTACAAGTGGCTTTGAAGTCACTGTTTGATTTATTTTGGCCTTAAGTTTTCAAATTTGGGCTCCACGCCTGTGGCTCAATCGGGTGAGGCGCCAGCCACATACACCTAAGGTGGCGGGTTCGAATCCCCAGCCTGGGCCCACCAGACAACAGTGATGGCTGCAACCAAAAAATGGCCGGGCGTTGTAGCAGGTGCCTGTGGTCCCAGCAACTTGGGAGGCTGAGACAGGAGACTCGCTTGAGCCCAGGAGTTGGAGGTTGCTATGAGCTGTGATACCATGGCACTCTATCCAGGGGGACAGCTTGAAGCTCTGTCTCAAAAAAAAAAAAAAAAA
>CAUYQV010155340.1:0-14047 GCA_963574575.1 Galagoides demidoff | reverse complement strand
AGAGTGCCATGGCATCACAGCTCATAGCAAACTCCAACTCCTGGGCTCAAGCGAGTCTCCTGCCTCCGCCTCCCAAGTAGCTGGGACCACAGGCGCCCGCCACAACGCCCGGCCATTTTTTGGTTGCAGCCATCATTGTTGTTTGGTGGCCCGGGCTGGGGATTTGAACCCGCTACCTTAGGTGTACGTGGCTGGCACCTTAGCCAATTGAGCCACAGGCGCTGAGCCTGGTATTATGCTTTTATCCTGGGGGTTTGAATTTTGGATCCATTGTGCATTTTATAGATACAATTTTTAAATAAATAATTGATCAATGTTAGAGTTATACCATTGAATTACTATGATTTTCTTCTAGTAACTTTTTACATTTTTACTTTACGAATATTTTGCATTGATTTTTTCTTAAAAGCCATGAAAGATGATTCTGAGAAGTTGCTAGTATAAGGGTTTACTTAGCTTGATGTTTCTTCATTGAAAGGGACATGTTTTTATTCCTAATATAGTGATGTTCATTCCTCCCACCTCTTTTTAACTTGTTTTATTACAAAGTGTTTGCTACTCAAATGTGAAAAATAAGAATTATGGAGAAAAATCAATAAACAACTCATTTCTGTTTGGCAAAAATCACTGACCAAACTATTTTTATTTTAGTCATTTGTGCCAGACTATGTGAACATGTTAAATAATTTTTTTCAGTATCTTAAAACCACGTTAAGCAATGTATAAATAGCCTTGAATGCATACCACAAGCAAGTGGGATTTATTCCAGGTATATAAGGCTGGTTCAACATATGACATTCAATTAATGTAATATATCACAAGAATTATCTAAAGAAGAAAAATTACATTTGTTTCAAGAAATGCAAAAAGATATTTGACAAAATCCAACATTCATTCATGATAAAAAGTCTCAACAAACAAAAGATGAAGAGAGACTTCCTCAACTTGATAAAAATTACTTACAAAAACCCTATAGCTAAAATCACACTTAACTATAAGAGATTTAATATTTTTCTACCAAGATTAGAAGCAAGGGAAGGATGTCCTCTTTCAACACTGTTCTTCACAATTGTATTGGAAGTCCTACCTAATACATTATGATAAGAAAGTGAAATAAACAGTATACAGATTTCAAAGGAAGAAATAAAAAGTCATTTTTTTTAAATGACATGATTCTATAGAACATGAAAAATAACTAACAAAAAACCCCTATTGAAATAATAAGTGAATATAGCAAGGTTGCAAGTGACTAAGTTAATACAAAACGTCAGTTTCTTTCTTAAGTACCAGCAAAGGAAAAGTGAAATTTGAAAGTAAAACACAATGTAACTTACATGAACACCCCTGAAGATAAATATTTAGGTTTAAATTTAACAAAATGTGTACAAGATCTATATGAGGAAAGCTATACAACTCTTATGAAAGAAATCAAAGAACTAAATACATGGACAGATATTCCACTCTCATGGATAGCAAGACTCCATGTGGTTACAATGTCACTTCTGCCCAATTAATTCAAAAGTTCAACATAAAACAAATAAAAGTCAGAGCAAAAATATTTTATGGATATTGTCAAACTTAAACATTAAAGTTTACATTTAGGGGCGAAACGCCCAGAATAGCCCAGACAATACTTATGAAGAAAAAGTTGGAAAACTGACACTATGTGACTTTTAAACTTACAAAAGGGAAAAAATAGGACAGTGTAGAACTGGGAAAGAATAAACAGATATATCAAAGGAAAAAAATAGAGAGTCTAGAAATAGACCCCCATAAATGCAGTCAACTGATCTTTGACACAGGAGCAAAGGAAATACAGAAGCCCACAGATAGTATTTTCAACAAATGGTACTCAAACAAACGGACATCTAGAAACAAAACAAAACAAAAATGAATCAGGACACAGATCTTACAAAAATTAACCGAAAAGGGATCACAGACCTAAAGTAACTATGTTTGTATAAACTGTAACACTTTCAGATGATAAAGTGGGAGAAAATTTAGATGGTCTTGCCTTTGATGATAACTTTACAGTTACCATGAATAAAGGATAAGCTGGATCACACTAAAATTAAACATGTCTGCTCTTTAAAAGACATTGTTGGGTGGTGCCTGTGGCTCAAAGGAGTAGTGCGCCAGCCCCATATGCTGGAGGTGGCGGGTTCAAACCCAGCCCTGGCCAAAAAAAAATAAAGACATTGTCAAGAGAATTTTTTTAAACAGCCTCAAATGAGAAGAAAACACTTTCAAAAGGTATATATGATGAAAGGCTATTATTTAAAATGCAAAACTAATTCTTAAAACTAAACAGTTAGGGAAAAATCATGAATACAGATGATCCAAAGGCCTTAATAAATACTGCAACAAAAAGATGAATAGATAGCAAAACATGAAAATATGCTCCATGTGATATGTCTTCAAGGAAGGGAACATAAAATGACAATGAACTATCATTACAAATGTATTAGAAGGGCCAAAATCCAGGAAACTGACATAACTAAACACTGGAAAGGATATGGATCAACACATACTCTCATTTATTGCTGGTGGTTAACACAAAATGGTACAGCAATTTTGGAAGACAGGGTAGTTTCCCACACACACAAAATAGAATTACCACCTTACTGTGCAATCAGGCAATCACACTCCCATACGGAAATAAAAATTTATGTCCACACAAAAGCCTGAACATGAATGTTTGTGGCATCTTTGTTTCTAATGCCAAAACTTGTAAGCAACAAGGATGCTCTTTGGTAGGTGAATAGGGAAGTAAGCCATGTATATCTAGACAATAGAATATAAGTGCTAATAAAACCTTGAAACCACATGTTACTAAGTAAAATAAATCAAGGTAGAAACATAACATACTGTATAATTCTAACTACATGACATTCTAAAGGCAAAATCATGGAGAGAGTAAAAATATAATATTGGTGGTTGCTAGAGAATAAAGTGGAGAGAGTAATAAACAGGCAGAGAACTAAGGAATTTCAGAGCAGTGAAATTTCTCTATAGGATACTATGATGGCAGACATGTGGCACTCTACCCTTGTTCACACCCATAGAATTTACCACACCAACAGCACATACTAATGTAAACTATGAATTTGAGGTGATGATGTGGCAATGCAGGTTCACCGATTGTGACAAAGTAACCCTCTGGTAAAGGATGCTGAAAAATAGTTTACTAAAAAGGAGAGGTGGGGTGGGGGTGGGGGGTAGTTGGGAGCAGGGGAACTTTTCTGATTATTAAGATTGTGGAAAGAGTCCTGGTTTTGAAAAATGAAAACTACAATAATATTCTGGTTTGGAAAATAGTATCTATATTGTTTTAGGAAATTTTCTTCATCTCTCAGAGAATAATGATGACAACAATAAAGATAATATGATAAAATCAATAATGAACAATTAGTGAGCACTTTTTGCATAACCACTTGATGTGCTTAATATTTCTGTTATGCACCTTACACGGTTTTTTATTAAAGAAATTAAAACCTTCAGAAACTTTATAGATTTAGTTATTTTGTTATGTCCAATTACGGAGGAGTAAATAAAACACAAGCAATTGTAACAGTTAATGTGTGGTAGAGGCTGAGCAGGCCCTGGGTAACCCACCTCCAATATTCAGGGTTTCCATCACTACACTGTAATGTCTCCATTTCCTCTCCTGCTGTCTTGGTCCATTACTGAGGCTATAACGTAACTGGGTTATTTATGAACAATAGAATTATATTTCTCACTGTCATAAAGGCTGGAAAGTTACCAGAAGGTTTTCTAATATGGGCCTGTTCTTCATTTTTGGTGTTTTGTGTCCTCAAATGGCAGAGTGGGTAAGAGAGCTCACTCAAGCCTTTTTTTTATAAGGGGAGTAATCCTATTCCTCATCAGGAAGGGGAGAGCTCATAACTTAATTGCTTTCCAAAGATCTCATCTTTTAATTGCATCACATATCACATTGGACATTAGGTTCTTTTTTTTTTTTTTTTTTTGAGACAGAGTCTTATTATATCACCCTGGGTAGAGTGCTGTGGCATCACAGCTCACACCAACCTCCAATTCTTGGGCTTAAGCAATTCTCTTGCCTCAGCCACCCAAGTAGCTGGGACTACAAGTGCCCATCACAACACCTGGCCATTTTTTGTTGTAGTTGTCATTGTTGGTTTTAGCTCACCCAGCTGGGTTCGAACCCACCAGCCTCAGTGTACATGGCTGGACCATAACCACTGTGCTATGGGCTCCGAGCCTGAGCATTATTAGGTTCTAACAAGAATTTGGAGGGGACAACAATATTCAGACTGTAACATTTCATCTCTAGCCTTCCAAAATTTATGTCCTTCTCACGTACAAGATACATTTATTTCATTCAATTGCCTTTATAAATTTGATTTTTATCAGCTCCAACTATTAGCAAAAATTCTAAAGTCCAGTCTTTTAAAATATCAACTAAATTAATGATGAGTTATACTCAAGGTGTGATTCATCCTAAGGCAATTTGTTGTTAAACTATGAACCTGTAAAATTTAGCATGTAAGATGCTTTCAAAATACAGTGCTGAGACAAACATAGAATGTTCCTTCTCATTCTAAGAGGGAGAAATAGAAAACAAAAAGGGGGGTAATAGGCCCTAACTAAATCTAAAACCGAATATGACAAATATGAAATCTCTTCATTAATTGTGAAGTCTCATCTTCTGGACATACTGAAGTTGGAGTTGAAACCCAAGGCTCCAGTGTGAATGACTTTGGTAGATGCAGCTTACATTGCAGCTTTCACAGCTTGGAGCGTTTTACTGGTAACTCTTCCAAGCTAAACTGCATGCCAGTTGCTCCACTGGTCTGGGTCTAGGATGTGAATTTATACCCACAGCTCTGAGCATTTCTCTTTTTTAATTTAATTTGTAATTAAAATCATAACTGTATACATTTATGGGACACAATGTGATGATTTATACAATGTATAATGCTTAAATCAAACTGATTAACATAGCCACAACCTCACATATTTTTTGTGGTAAGACATTTAAAATTTATACTTACTTATTTTGAAATATACCTTTGCATTGTGCATATTAGGTGAGATCCGAACAAATACCCTTCCTCCTCCCACCAAGCGCCCTTCCCCCTTCCCCTCCCCACTCTTTCTTCTCCCGTCTCCTTTGCTAGATGATATTTGTGTTTCATCATTTGTGTAAGAGTTTGTGTAAGAGTTTATATATTAGTTTCATATTAGTATTGAGTACCTTGGATACTGTTTTTTTCATTCTTAAGATACTTTACCAAGAAGAATGTGTTCTAACTCCATCCAGGTAAACATAAAACATGTAAAGTCTCCATCTTTTTTATGGTTGAGTACCATCGCTCTTATAGGGGTTCTCTGAAGTGCCCCCCCACACACACATACAGCTTCACTAAGCCTTGCTCTAGTAGGGACTCTGTGAAGTTGCCCTGTCCATATGGCAGTTCTCTACTTGAACCTCAAGGCTCTCTATGACATGCTTCCAAATCTAAGTGTAGATATGAAGGGGAAGGCACTCACAGTTCATGTATTCTGTACCTCAGTGAAAATGGAACCATGATGACAATGCCAGGGTTTACCTTCTGGAGAGGCCATCCATCCATGGCACAGCTGAGATGGCCAAGGAAGACTAAACCTGAATATAGGATGTGGAGCCTTGAAATCATTTTGTTCACAAGCTCTGGAATTCTGGGCCTGTGAAGGGAAGGACAAGTTTAAAGTTCTCTAAAATGCCTTCAGGGTCATTATTCCATTTTCTTGACCCACTCATCCGTATTAATCCCCTTATCAAAAGGTTGCTTGGTCACATCCCCAGTTATTCTCTTTCAAACACATTTTTTTTCATTCTTTACAAGGCCATACTGATAATTTTTTAAATCTTTAAGCTTTACTTCTACCATAACTTCCAGCTTTAATTTGTTTCCATTTTCTCACATTTTACTATAAGCAGTCAAGAGAAGCAATGTTGCACCTTAGCACTATTAAAGATTTCTTCTTACAAGTACACTATTATATCACCAAAAAGTTGAATCTTCCATATGATGGATGCAAGCAATCAAGTTATTTGCCACTTTATAATAAGGATGGCCTCTCCTTCATTTCCCAAGGCATCTTCTTCACTCTCATTAGAGACCTCATCAAGGTGGTCTTTAAAATCCCATTATTTCTATGAATGTTCTGATATCACCATTTAGACAATGTCAGAAAAGACTGAAGTGTTTCATTCTCTTCCAAATTTTTAGGTATTTGTTATAGCACAACCTCATTTCTTGATAGTAATTTCCATCTTAGTCCATTTGTGATGCTAGAACAAAACACCTTAAACTGATAATTTGTTGATAATGAACTAAATCATAATTTATTGCTCACAATTCTGCAGGCTGGGGAGTCCTTGTCAAGGTGTCAATAGATTTGATGTCTGGAGAGGGACTTTTCCTCATTTATGCCACATGTTATGTGTCCCCACACAGTGGAACAGGCAAACACTGTATCCCACATGGTTAAAATGGGCAAGGGAGCTCATTTAGGCCTCTTCTCTACAGGAGAAGAAGCCTTTGTGAGAGCCCTCGTGACTTAGTCACTTCCCAAAGCCTCACTTCTTAATACCATTACATTGGGTGTTAGTTTCCAACATATGAATTGTGGGAAGATATCAATATTCAGAAAACATTACCCATGAAATGGAAATGTCATCATATGTAATCGAAGGTGTGGTTGATGGAATTGTCTGTGGTAACATCTATGAAAAATTCTATCACATATAATACGATTAAACTTAGTTCTATTTTTCTTCTCTGCTTCCCTTCATGTCAAATATTCAGGTACTTCATTACAAACTTGGGTTATTGAACTTGGTTATAGCAAAGTTTTATAATCAGATCCTCATGAAGTGAGAGTGCCTTAGAGTAGAAGTCCCAAAGGCTTAACCATTTTCCTGGTCATTGTTTGTTCCCCAGACTATTAAAAATTCTTTTAGAGATATCTGATTGTGATTTGTAACCTTGTACAAAGTATATATTCTCTAATAAAATGCATATAAAAATTATTTCACTTTTTTATCATACCAATTGAAAGTTCTGTATAGAGTTAATATGTCTATGGTTACAATCCCTATCAGCTACTGGATTTTAATTAATTGCGTTCCTTGATAGAAAAGACTCTAAGACAGTTGAATATGTCCTATAAGTCAACTACATGAATTTTAAAATGGAATTTTGATATCTCTATTTTGACTACAGAGTTATTTGTTACAATTATCTTCAATCTTGAAATATTGTTGTCCGTGTAAATATTGTTAGTTAAATGGAGTAAGAAATAAAGTGACCTTAAATTGGCTGTAACACAATGATGAATGATTATTAAAATGGCTCATCAATGTGCAGTTCTTCTTTATTCTCTTGGATTAATTCCAAATTATTATCATGGCTTGCATATACAGAAAGAAAACCAAGAAATTATAGCAGCTTCTGAGAAGCCACAACTTCTCTTCTGACTTCAAGCCTTTTGAAGCATTATATAGTTTTGAGTTTTATGTATTAATGTGATAATTGCTGCTGTGTGTTGTCAGGTTATTTATCTCCCTCTACTGCCCAGGCTGGAGAGCCCTTGTGTTACCTCACTGCAACCTCAAGCACCGGGGCTCTAGTGATTCTCCTTCCTCAGTCTTCCAGGTAGCTGCTCAGTTACACATCACAACACATGGCTAATTTTTCTATATTTTGTAGAGATAAGGTCTTGCTCTTGCTCAGGCTACTATTGAACTTCTGGCTTCAAGCAACCCCCCAAAGTGAATGATTACAGATGTGAGCCCCCACACCCTTTTTAAGATTAATTGGTTTTTATAATCATATAATTTTTGCATCTCAGAAAACAATATATTTAATTTACAAAGCACAATATTCTTAGAAAAATTTTTACTTCTAGTATTATTTTCTTTCAAAATGTTGCTTTTTCAAACCCTGAGATTATTATCATGAAGAAAATTATTTTCTCTTGTCATGAACAAGATTCAAGTGCAATTCAAAACACAATGTTCATGATTTAAAAGGTAAAACAATTCAGAGTAGTACATCTAATTATTTAAAATAAAGCAAATGAAGGTAATAAAGTATTACTCAATTTTAAGGCATAATAACAAGGAAAGATTGATTTTAATTCCTTTGGAAGATTATTATCACTTATATAAATGTACTACTTCAATTATATTAAATTAAAAAGATACCCATTTTTCTATAGATACAGAAGATTACATCTCAGTTCATTTACTTGACAACCAACAATATATTTCTCATCATATTTTTGTATTTGCTAAAAATTGATTTTGTATTTTTTTTCCTATATTAGCGTTGGGTTTATTAAGGACAAATACAGAAAAAAAAACAGTACATGTGGGGTATTATTTAACATTGTTAATATAAATTAATACTTAATTTAATTTTTTGCCTAATTCTCCATTATGGAATTTTTCTCATAACAAAATATCCTAGCTCAAGTTCAGGAAAACTTTTCTTTATTTTAATGAATAGTTGGGATTTCTTTTAGTAAGCATCAAAAGCTAGGAAAGATCTTGACCTTACAATTATATAATATTCAGAAGAAATTTATAAATGTTCTGACTTTGCTGGGGAATGATTCCCCATCACGGTGTTACAAATTTTGTGACAACTTTTTTCTTGGATTGTCTTTTCAAAAATATCTGCACAGCAAAAGGGCATGGAAAAGATTTAGTGTCTCACTCTTGGTAAGAGGACAGTTTTGTTTTTTCCTGAACAGGGTCATGGACATGATGTGTTCTTTTGTTTATTTGTTTGTTTTGTGTAAGACAAAGGTGGAACAGGTTTTCTTTCCAGCATCCTCTGTCTGAAACTTTGAGTTTCGTAAGGTCCACATTCCTAACCTACAGCACAGACCCATTATTTGTAAACAGCCGGCTGGACCACTAGTTGTCATCTTAAAGGAAGTTTAAGGACAAGGAGAAATGACAGGAACAGAAAGTTCTTTTTCTGGGGTTATAAAGCTGTTTCTGACTCAGGGTTCTGGTGTATTCTACAAGCATTTATGAACTGGCAGGCTACAACCAAAGAAATCTCACAGTTTTCACAGTTTTTGACAATCTTCCCATCTCTTTGTCATGAATATCTTTTGGTATTACAATTGTTTTTAAAATAATTTATGAAAAAAGAATTTATATTCTTTGAGATTTCTTCTGGAAGTGATCATTTGTTAACAAATGCAATCTCAATCTCAATGCCAAATATAGTAGTACCCTTTCCAAATATCCTTCTTAGCTCTTTTTGGAATCCCATGATTTACTGTCTCATGAACTTTAAATCTCTGCTCTATAAAGTATTGGGAGAAGTTCTCTTCTCCTCTCTGAATTCTATAAATATAATTTGATATTTTAAGCAAGAAGAGCAACATACCATTACAATTAAATGAAAAGATTCAGAAGCAAGAAATCCTAGGTTCAAATTCCAGCTTTTCCTGTGAAATTTTGTGAAATTAACTAATTTTCACTGTACATCAATATCTTCATCAGTAATTACGCTTATAAAACTCTTCATTCTGTGTGTATTGATGCCCACATTATTGTGTTATTTTTATGATTTTATAAGTTGACACACAAAGGTTGTCATGCAAAACAATATCTATCACGTGGAGATTATTTAAAAAATTATTTATTAACATTCGGTAATTTAATATATCACAGTAATTGGTAGAAGAAATATAATAATCTATAATTAAAGCTATACTGACTTATTTATTTGTTTATTTGAGACAGAGCCTCAAGCTGTCCCCCCTGGGTAGAGTGCTATAGCATCACAGCTCGTAGCAACCTCCAACTCCTGGGCTCAAGTGAGTCTCCTGTCTCAGCCTCTCAAGTAGCTGGGACCACAGGTGCCCACCACAATACCCGGCTATTTTTGGTTGCAGCCATCATTGTTGTTCGGTGGGCCCCGGCTGGATATGAACCTGCCATCTTAGGTGTATGTGGCTGGCGCCTTAGCCACTTGAATCACAGGCACTGAGCCAAAACTATACTGATTTAGGTAAGTATTTTCTAATAACTCTTTCTGTATTTCTGACTATAATGTTCATTTCCTGGGACATCATATGTTGTAGTCGTTAGCTATTTGCTATTAACTATCAGGAATGGGCTTTTAATTGCTATTAATTAATTTGGATTTAAATAGTATAACTGTGAGTAATGTGTAGAAACTGCACATTCATTGCATGCATTCTTCAGATTATGATTTATTTTCAATATATATTTTAAAAGATAAAATAGTAAATAAAGCAAGATTTTTAAGCAAAATAAGATAAAATGTTGAAAACTTACACTGGGGTACTCTTCTATAAATGTAATTTCTAAAGAAAAATGTTACTGTAGCTTGTTGGAGTTCTAAAATGTGTTACACACTTCATGTATCATTGAAAATAAAAATCTGTACTACTCTCTTTCCCTCAGAGTAACCCTATTAAGTAAAGGGTTAGTATATGACTAGAAAGAATTTATACTGTTATTTGGTAGAGCACACTATTCAGACTTTGAATTTATTTTTAAAAGATATTAAAATTATCTGTTTGGGGGGACCAGAAATTTGTGCTACACAGTAAAGGTTCTGGTTGATGATAATGGTGATAATGGTCTTCATTCTTGTTCTTTAGGACCACTGAGGGAAGAAGGAGGAAAAAAATAGAGCAAAACAAATGGGGAGGAGGTGACAACCAGAGGTAGGAAAATGATTAGAATCAAATTGTAGAAAGAGATGTTTCACACTTAGTTTTAAGTTCAATACTCCCTGGAGCAGCCATATATAATGACCCATCACTGTAACCTTTGAACCATTAGTAAAAATTCCCTCTACCTACAGCTTATGAATGTTAGGAGGAGTGACAAAAACAATGGAGAAAGAGGTTTGACCCCTCATTTTACTCAGAACTCTCGGATAAAAATGCAGCTCTTGAACTCTCTTGGAAATAGAAATTTAAAGCCACCTATTAATCAAGCTGTCTAATTATTGAATATACCATCTGGTTAAAGGCACAATTGAGATTACAGCACACATCTCCTAATTCTTAGGTCAACATCTTTTTTACCCATTACATGACATTGGTTATTCTTTATTTTCCTCTCAGCTTTGTTAAAACATTACTAATAAATGTATGTATATTTAAAGTGCACAACTCTACCTTTTATGTACCTATACTTTGAGGTATAATCAATGTGATCAAGAATCAAGATAATTGATATGTCTATAACCTTCCATAGATGTCATTGCCTTTTTGTTGTTTTGTTGTGGAAACACTTAAAATCTACTCTCTTGGTGAATTTCAAGTATATAATATATTATTGTTAACTATAGTTACATGATTGTGCTTTGGAGTGCCAGAATTTACTAATTTTGCATAACTGAAGTTTGTAGCCCTTGACCAACATTCGCCTGTTTCCACTATGTCTAGTTCTGGCAATCACCATTCTCCTTTCTGCTCCTATGAATCTGACTATTTTTCATTTCCCAAATAAGTAAAACCTTGCAGTATTTGTCCTTCTGTGTCCTACTTAGCATAATATGCAGTAGTTGTATCTAAGTTGTCATAAATAGGAAAATATCCTTATATTCTAAGGCTGAAAATTATTATTTTTTATATGTACATATACCCAAAGTTCTTCATCAATTCAACATATTTCATGGGTTTAGGTTGATTCCACATCTTGGCTATTGTGATGTGATGA
Organism: Galagoides demidoff; assembly: GCA_963574575.1. Lineage (NCBI taxonomy): Eukaryota > Metazoa > Chordata > Mammalia > Primates > Galagidae > Galagoides > Galagoides demidoff. The sequence continues at coordinate 2,295 of CAUYQV010155340.1, read as the reverse complement.
ATGCGAGAGTGCACATAGCTCTTCAACATACTGATTCAATTTTGTTTGCATTATGCCCCAAAGTGCTATTGTTAAATTATATATTTAAATATTTGCAAAACAAATATTTTTGAGAATTCTGAAAATTATTTTCCATAATGGTGGTGCCAATTTACTTTCCCAACAACACTATAAAGACTATTTTTTACTTACACACTCACCAATACATTCTTTTGTCTTTTTGGTAGCCATTCTAAGAGATGTGAAGTCATATTTCATTTCAGCTTTGCTTTGGATTTCTCAGATATTTAATAATGATATGTGCCTATTTTATTTACCTGTGGACAATGTTTAATTCCTTTGGATCAATGTCTATTTCAGGTACTTCACCCACTTTAAACTGGTGTTTGTTCATTTTTTTCACATAGAATTATATAAATTCCTTACTTAATCCTTTACCAGATATATGGTTTACAAATATTTAAATTGTCTCTTCATTCTGTTGATTGCTTTCTGTGCTGTGCAAAGAAGACCATAATGATGAAAACAGCATGGTATTGGCACAAAGATAGAGAAATAGACATTTGGAAATTAACCTAAAACCATGAGATGAAACTAACCTCTTTAAGCCATCTGATCTTTCATAATCTAAATAAGGACAGACACTGGGGAAAAGAACCTCTATTCAATTAATGGTGCTGGGAGAACTGGATAACCACATGTAAAAGACTGAAACTGGACCCACACCTTTCTCCACTGACAAAAATTGATCCAAGATGGAAAAAAGATGCAACCTAAATACCCACCAATCCAGGAATCGGTTAACAAGCTGTGGTATATGTATAGCATGGAGTACTATTCATCCATTAGAAGAGATGGAGACCTTACATCTTTTATATTATTATGGATGGAAATAGAACACAATTTTCTTAGTAAAGTATCACAAGAATGGAGAAGCAAGAATTCAATGTACTCCATTCTAGTATGAAGGCAGTAGATGACCTAGTATGTGGTGGGGGGTAGGGAGAGGGAGCGGAGAGATGGGAGAAATAAGTGGAATGTGATATCACACTGTATAACACACTTCTTGGGGACTGGACACAATTATAAGAGGTAATTTACCCAACAAATGTAATCAGTGTAACTTAATTCTTTGTACCCTCAATGAATCCCAAACAAAAAGAATAAGGGAAGATTTTTTTTTAAAAGTTTATTTACATTTTTCCTTTTTATAAAGCAAACTACTGGGTCCTTCTTATAGAAATACATAATAAACACAAGAAATAATACAATAAAATATAAATAAAGAAAATAGTTTTCTGTATGTTTTCTTGAATAGCTTTATTGTTTCAAGTCCAATATTTAGGTCTTTAGTCCATTTTGAATTAATTTTTGTATATGATGTGAGATAAGTGTCCTTTTTTTTCTGTCTCTGAATATCCAGTGTTCCTAGCACCATTACTGAGGAGATTAATGTTTCCCTATTGTGTATTCTAATTACTATAGTCAAAGATCTGTTACCCATAGATATATAAATTTATTTCTGCACTCATTCTTCTGTTCCATTGGTCTGTATATCTATTTCTATTCCAGTATTATAGTGATCCGGTTATTGTCACTTTGTAGTATATATGAAAATCAGGAAGTGTGATGCCTCCAACTTTGTTCATTTAGCTCAGTATTTCTTTGGCTATATGGGGTCCTTGTGGTTACATATGAATATAATTATTTTTTTCTCTGCTTCTATAAAGAAGGGGTTTTGATAGATAATATAATGAGCATGTAGATCACCTCAGTTATTAGAGACATTTTAACAAAATTATCTCTTTCAATCAATTACTGCAGACTATCCTTTCATTTGTCTATGTTTATTTTTAAATTTCCCTCAGCAATATTTGTAATTATCACTGTACAAGCATTTTGCCTCTTTGGTTAACTTTATTTTTAATAATTTTATTCTTTTTGTTTTATCATGAATGGAGTCTTTTTCTTAATTTTGTTGTCAGATAGTTTATTGTTCATGTATAGAAGTGTGAATAATTTTGGAGTTGATTTTTGTCTTGCAACTTTACTGAATTCATTTGCTATTTCTAAGAGCTACTTTGTTGAGTGTTTAAGGTTTTCTATATGTATAATCATGCTATCTGCAAATAATGGTAATTTTGCTTTTTTACTTAAAAGTATTTCTCGTCTGTCATCTTTAGAGATGATTCTATTCATCTCTTTTCCCCATTGATGGATTTGATTGTTGAATTTTTTTCTTGTGGATTAACTGAAGTTCTGTATAGATCCTGGTTATTAAGCTTTTGTCTGATT
>CAUYQV010155337.1:0-12656 GCA_963574575.1 Galagoides demidoff | reverse complement strand
GGCCAGCCAAACAACAATGATGGCTGCAACCGAAAAAAAACAGCCAGGCGTTGTGGTGGGCGCCTGTGGTCCCAGCAACTTGGGAGGTGGAGGCAGGAGACTCGCTTGAGCCCAGGAGTTGGAGGTTGCTGTGAGCTATGCAATGGCACTCGACCCAGGGGGACAGCTTGAGGCTGTCTCAAAAAAAGGAAAAGAAAATCATTAAGATACTGGTTTTGTATTTAGGCAAAAAAGCTTCTTTCTATTTTTTTTGAGACAGAGTCTCAAGCTATCACCCTGGGTACTGTAGCATCAGAGCTCATAGCAACCTCAAACTCTTGGGCTCAAGCAATTCTCTTGCCTCAACCTCCCTAGTAGCTGGGGCTATAGGTGCCTGCCACAACATCCAGCTACTTTTGTTTGTTTGTTTTAGCAGGCCCAGGATGGGTTTGAACCTATCAGCCCTGGTGCATGTGGCTGACGCCCTAACTGCTGAGCTACAGGTTCCCAGCCAAGACCCCATCTCTTTAAAAAATAGCCAGGTATTGTGGGAGGCACCTGTAGTCCCAGCTACTCAGGAAGCTGAGGCAAGAGGATCACTTGTGCCTAAGAGTTTTTGAGGTTGTTGTGAGCTGTGATGACTCCATGGCACTCTACTAAGGATGACAAAATAAGACTGTCTCAGAGAATACCTGTCTGTTCCATGTTTCTCTGTTGGTGTCTGGTGTGGCGCACTCCTTGACATTGCTTGGCTGTGTCACCCCAGTTTCTGCCTTCATGTTCACATGGTCTTTTAAAATACCAGTCAAACTCGATTAGGGACCCACTCTATGTTTTATCTTAACTAATTACATCTGCAATGACCTTGCTTCCAAGTGAGGTCACATTCTGAGCACTGGGGGTTGGCACTTCAACGCATCTTCTTAGGAGACACATTTCATCCTGTAACATTCACACTTCACACACCACACCATTTCATAAGACTTGTTTTTTGCCACTCTGTGTCTGTGTTCCTTGAAAAGAAAAATGCTGACAGGAATTCACCTGGATGTTGGCAGGTTGCTGCGGGAGCCAAGGAGGTATCCATCTTCGGAGCTGCCTCAGAGCTCTTCACCCGGAAGAACATCAATAGCTCTATAGAAGAGAGTTTCCAGCGATATGATTCAATCATGAAGGCAGCCCAGGCCAGGGGCATTCTTGTGCGGGGGTGAGTCAGGCCACAGTGGGACCTTTTCCTCAGTGCCGTTCTGGAACAGAGCTAGGCTTTGACTCAAGCAGTCTTGGTACCTCAAGCCCCTTGTCCTGGATAGGGGCCATCTAAGCTCCATACCTAGGTATCTTTTCCCAAGGAAATGTGGTCAGAAGAAATCCTAGCAAGTACTTTCTCATCAAACCTGAATTTGGGGTCAGTTTCACCAAGGGAATACAGCAACACTAATTGGGGTTTGTGGAGATCAGTTTAGTCCTGGTTTCACTTCCAATGATTTAGGATCCCTCATGAATATTGCCAAGAGAAAGATCCCAGTATGTCTCTTAAGTTTCCACCATTGCACTAGCAGAAGTTCCCAGCTTTGTATGTGTGGTATCTGTGTAAAACCTCACACTATGCCAGCAGGGAGGGAGCTGTCTCCACTTTACAGACAGACACCACAGTGAGGCTCAGGAAGGGTGAATGGTCTCCTATGCATAACACAGCTATCCATATTGCAGCCAGTCATCATTCAAATGTTCACATCTGATCACATCCCTGTAGGTTGAAAACCTTTCAGTGACTAACCAAGTTCGGGAGTACAAGACCCTGTAGGATTTGGTCTCTGCCACTCTCTGCAGCCTAATTGTTTACTGTTTTCTTCTGGCTCCTCTTCCTCTGCATGGTACACTCCAGCCCAGCTGGACAGTCTTTCCATTTGCTATGTGCCCCACTTGCTCTCCCCTTTTTTTTGCATGTGCTGGTTTTTTTTTCTTAGAGACAGTCTCACTTTGTCGCCCTTAGTAGAGTGTTATGGTGTCACAGCTCATAGCAACCTCCAGCTCCTGGGTTTAGGCGATTCTCTTGCTGCAGCCTCCCGAGTAGCTGGGACCACAGGCGCCTGGCTATTTTTTTTGTTGCAGTTTGGCTGGGGTCAGGTTTGAACCCGCCAACCTCAGTATATGGGGCCGGTACCTTATCCACTAAGCCACAGGCACCACCCAAAAGAAATCTTTTTTTAGTTTTGAGACAGAGTCTCACTTTGTCACCCTTAGTACAGTGCCGTGGCATCACAGCTCACAGCAATGTCCAGCTCTTGGGCTTAGGCGATTCTCTTCCCTCATCCTACTAGGTAGCTGGAACCACAGGTGTCTGCCACAACACCCAGCTATTTTTTTGTTGCAGTTTGGCAGGGGTTGGTTTTGAACCTGCCACCCTTGTTATATGGGGCTAGTACCCTAATCACCAAAAGCACAGGCACCGCCCTGCATGTGCTTTCTACACACTGAGAACGTTCCTCCTCCTAAGTCCTCGTCCTTGGGGCTGACGTCTGCTCACATATCAGGTTCTCTTGTGGATGTCAGTGCCCTCCTGTAGGACCCCCTAGGCCCTTGGACATCCTCTAACATAGCTTGGCTACTATGTTAAATCCTGTCCCACCTCACTCCTTCATACCCCAGGGCTCCACTTAGCTTTTCCATGAGGAGAAACATACATTTCTGATGTGCTCTGCTCGCCACTTCAGGGCCTGCATACAGTAGGTACTCAGTAACTGACAGTAGTAGCTCAAGTAATGTCTGCCTGACTGCTGGGCCTGTGCTGTTTTCTCCAAATCTCTTACCTCAGCAATGTTTGAAGAATATGTGGGAAATTCAAAATGTTTATGAGTCTGAAATTACTCAATTAGTGAACGTTTATTTTGCCTCTTTTTTTTTTTTTTGAGACAGAGTCTTACTATGTTGCCCTCGGTAGAGTGCCGTGGTGTCACAGCTCAGAGCAACCTCAAACTCTTGTGCTCAAGCAATTCTCTTGCCTCAGCCTCCCAAGTAGCTGAGACTACAGGTGCTCACCACAACGCCCAGCTATTTTTTTGTTGTAGTTGTCATTGTTGTTTAACTGGCCCAGGCTGGGTTCGAACCATCAGCTTCGGTGCATGTGCCTGGTACCATGACCACTGTGCTATGGGTGCCTGTTTACTTTGCTTGACTATAAAAGGCTTTAAAGACTCCTCAGTTCCAACAGAGCAGTGGGGATGGAAGCTGTCTGCATCTAAGCTCTAGACGCCTTCGCTAGCTTGCCAGACCCCTGGTCAGGCTTGTGCCATCTCTCCCACCTCTGCTCAGACTTCTCTTGCCGTTGCTCTGAACCCCAGCTGTCTGTCCTTTGTTCTGTCTTGACCATACCTAATTCTTCCATCTCTGGGCTTTTTCTAGCCTTTGTTCTCTGCCTGGAATACTCTTTCAAAATACCTTCCCCCACCCCCAGGTGGTGCCTGTGGCTCAGTGGGTAGGGCACCGGCCTCATATACCGAGGGTGGCAGGTTCAAACCCGGCCCCAGCCAAAGTGCAACAAAAAATGGCCAGGCATTGTGGTAGGTACCTGTGGTCCCAGCTACTGGGGAGGCTAAAGCAAGAAAGTTGCCTAAGCCCAAGAGCTAGAGGTTGCTGTGAGCTATGACGCTATTGCGCTCTACTGAGGGCGACAAAGTGCGACTCTGTCTCTTATTAAAAAAAAAAAAAAAAAAAAAAAGACCTCTTCCCCTTTCTCAGCAACAGTGTCCTCAGCAGTCTTTTGTGGACCAGCCTCACTACAGCTGGCCGCCTCTAGTTGCTCCCATTTCATTTCCCTTTTCTTTCTTATGTACCACTGATCACTTTCTGGGACTATCGCATCTGATTATTTGGTTGTCTTTTCTTTTTTTTTCTTAATTCTGTTGTATATTTTTTTTCCAAAATGGTTCTGAATTGGCTGCCTTTTCACTGGCCATCTCCCTCACTTGAAGTAAGCTACACGAGGGCGGAGACCTTAGCAGTCTTGCTCACTGGTCTATTCCGAGTGCCTGGCACATAGGAAGCAGCTCAGTAAACATCAACTGAATAAGTGAACGACTCTTGCTGGCAACTCACTGGAGCAGCCAGTCTCTTGGCCCTCAGGCCTATTCCTGATTCGTAGTCGCCTCAGCTCTTGTGGTCTTTGATTTTTTTATTTCATCCAGGCCTTGGTCTCTAACAAGTGCTGCTCCTGGCCCCCCTGCATGTCAGCCTGCTTTGCCTCGTCTCCATACTGCCCCATGCCCACTCATGTTGCTGTATTAGCTTCTCCTCCTCTTCCTCTTATCATTAATCCTTGGCTGCTTCTCCTGAGGCCTACACAACCCCTGCTTCCTGATCTGTAGGCGCATGGGTACCCTGCCCTCCCTGGGTTCTCCATTGCCTCTTCCCGGCACTAGGCCGTGCTGCTTCTGCTCTCATTCCACCTCATTGAAGTCGCCGTTCACCCAGTTTCTCAGCCTGCTGCCCAGCTGCAGGTGTTGGCTGCGCGCTGACTGAGAACATATGTCACACAGCCACACTGCGTCAGCCCTGCTGGCCAGAGATCTGGGGAGCACTGACTTCATTCCTTCCCTGTTTTCCCACAGGTACGTCTCCTGTGCACTTGGCTGCCCCTATGAAGGGAAGATCTCCCCGGCTAAAGTAGCTGAGGTGTGTGTGTGTGTGTCCGGGCAGACGTTATGTGAGGGTCAGCCACTGGTCTGCCCTGAGCACACAAGTCCCTCTCCCCAAAATCTCCCAGAGGTTACCGATTCTTTCAGTCACCCAGCTTCGTCACTAAGCCCCCTTTGGGCACAGGCCTGACTTGCTCCCTGGAGACCACCTCCTAGCTGGGCATGTAGTCTTTGAAGCCCCTGGCCTCTAGCCCAGCCTGAAAATCCTCCAATTCAGTTTCCAATCTGGTCATTTGACAGGTGATAATTGAGGTGATAATCCTCTTGTGAGGGGTTGCTCACCCAGGAGTTCCTACAGTTCTTGCAGTGGTCCAGAGGCCCCACCCTTGACACCCTGACAGTAGTAACCACCTCAAGACTGAGAAGAATAGAGGGCAGGAATCAAGTTTGAGCAACCCAAGAGCTTATGTCATTTATCCTGCAAAAGCACTCTGTGAATTGGAGACTGAACAACTTGCCAGATAGGTTGCATATGGTGAAACCAGGTCACAGACCCCATTTTTCCTCCCTCCACAGCCTATTTGTTTTCCCCACAAAACCATGTAGCAAGGAAGGATAGTAACAGTGGCAGCTGTTGGTTGACAGCAGCTGCTGTGCTCCAGGTCTTAGCCTCACATTGCTGCCAGTACTTGCCATAGCCCTATAAAGGGTCATCACCATTTTTTAAGAGCAGAAATTGAAGCTCAGAAAAGGTAAGTCCTTTGCCACAGTTACAAGTCTTGGAGCTGGCACTTGAGGTACATCAGAGTAGACTGTAAGGCCTGCTCCTCCTACAGGGCAGCCACTGCCGCTTCATTCGTGTGCAGGGTGCTGCAGGGAGGAGTGTCACCATTTCACTCACAGTCCAGCAGATCCCTGGTGAGTGTGATCGGTGTCCCTTGTCCTGCCACATGCTTTCTCACCTTGTTGAGCAGTCCAGTGAGGACAGCATCTCAGGTGAGGCATAAGCTGCTCCTGTTTCACAGTACTTTCAAGGGTTTGTGTATGGGCTTCCTAAACATTTAAATAGTTCTGTACTTTTATTTTTTGATAGCCTCCAATTCAGTTTCCAATCTGGTCATTTGACAGGTGATAATTGAGGTGATAATCCTCTCGTGAGGGGATAGTCCTCAGTCCATAGTCTCAAAGATCTTACTGCTGACACTGAAACCGTGTGAAAGGAATCCATGTTACTGCTGGGTCTGACAGCATGCATGGAGGGGCTGTGAAGACTGGAGCATGACAGGTGCCGGTGGGGAGGAAAGCACAGTGCTGCCTGCCCCCTAGTCTAAGTCCCCTGGCCAGCAGAGTGAGGGCATCACTCCCACTCACAGTTTGAGGGAGCCTGCGGTCCAGCAGGAATTCAGTGCTTCAGGTATGGAGCTGTGCTACCTCCACAGAGGATCCCCTGCCTCTAAGCACCTGGATCCCTGGCTGGTGGAATCGGTGTCCTCCAAGTGCCTGCTTGCTTCCCCAGGTCGCCAAGAGGATGTACTCAATGGGCTGCTACGAGATCTCCCTGGGGGACACCATTGGTGTGGGCACCCCAGGGGCCATGAGGGACATGCTGACTGCTGTCATGCATGAGGTGCCTCTGGCTGCCCTGGCTGTCCACTGCCATGACACCTATGGCCAAGCCCTGGCTAACACCTTGATGGCCCTGCAGGTAATCAAAGTCATGTGCTCATTCTCCTAAGGGCTTGATAGCAGGACAGCTTCGTTTCATTTATTCTTTCAGCAGCACTTAAACACCTTCAGGTCACAGACAGGATGACCCTGCCCTAAAGGCACCCACATCTGTCAGTGAGACAGTCAGGGGATTTACATGATGATCCTACTGCATTATGACAGATCCCACAGGGAGAGGAAGTCTAGAGAAAGGACCCCATCCCAGCTGAGGCTGTCAGGGAGGATTTGCAAAAGAGGACAGAGCATGGCTGGATGCCCTGGCTGTCCACTGCCATCACTCCTCCATGGATGGACATGAAGTGAAGCTGTTGAAAAAGGAAGGAGGAAACTATCTGAAGACTGAGGTCGGGTTCAGGGAGGACTCACACCCCAGCCCTCTGACAGCGCGCAAGGAGTGAGTGTGTGCAAGGGTGCTTTGGGAAGCAGGAGATGGGACGCCTTTGGTGCTATTCCCCAAAGACTGGGCTGAGATCACAAATTTGATTTCCCTTGGGGTGTACTTCTGGCCCAGAATAGTGATGCCATTGGCTAGCGGCCCTATAGAAGAAACATTCTTGGTGTCTGACCACAGGCAACCTTGTTGTAGCCTGTGAGGCTGGCTACCTACCATCTTTAGGACAATGATGGCAGTCCCCGGCAATCTTTTTTTTCCCCTATTTTCTCCAGAAGTCCATGTGGCTGAGCCCAATGGTAAGATTACTTCCCAGGTCTGTTTCCTCAGAGTTGTGGTTGTCAAAGTTAAGGTTTGCTCCTCTGTGGTTCCTCCATTTCTTGGCCTGCTGTGACACCCAGGCCTGGGCCCCTCAGTTTTCCTACAGCTCATGAGTTTCCTGGCCTACCAGGAAGAGGAAAGTGACTTCCTCTCACACACCTTGCCAGGCAGGTAAAAGGGATTTCTGCACAGCCAGGATGAGCTTGAGGCCAGACTTCACCCTGGCCACACTCAGGACACTCCTGCTTCTTTCTGCTTCTTTCTTTCTTGGCACCTGATGTTCTCATGATCTGCTTTTTGAAAATTTCTCAGGGAACAAGATCAGCCTCTTCCATCAGTCATTAAAGATATTGTATCATGTGAGGACGGGAATGGTGGCTCATGCCTGTAATCCTAGCATTCTGGGAGGCTGAGGCAGGTAGATTGCTTGCTCTCACAAATTCAAGACCAGCCTGAGCAAAGCGAGACCCCATCGCTGCTAAAAATAGAAAAACTAGCCAGGCATTGTGTTGGGTGCCTATAGTCCCCACCACTTCAGGAGGTGAGTAGCTGCTCAGGAGGCTGAGGCAAGAGGATTGCTTGGCTCAGTGCCTGTGGTTCAAGTGCCTAAGGCGCCAGCCACATACACCTAAGGTGGTGGGTTCGAATCCAGCCCAGGCCTGCCAAACAACAATGATAGCTGGCTCGGCGCCTGTAGCTCAACCGGCTAAGGCGCCAGCCACATATACCTAAGGTGGCGGGTTTGAATCCAGCTCGGACTCGCCAAACAACAATGATGGCTACAACCCAAAAATAGCCGGGCGTTGTGGCGGGCGCCTGTGGTCCCAGCTACTTGGGAGGCTGAGGCAGAAGACTCGTTGAGCCCAGGAGTTGGAGGTTGCTGTGAGCTGTAATGCCACGGCACTCTACCCAGGGGGACAGCTTGAGGCTCTGTCTCAAAAAAAAAAAGATGGCTGCAACAACAAAAAAAAATAGCCAGGCCTTGTGGCGGGCACCTGTGGTCCCAGCAACTTGGGAGGTGGAGGCAGGAGACTTGCTTGAGCCCAGGAGTTGGAGGTTGCTATGAGCTATGCCATGGCACTCTACCCAGGGGGACAGCTTGAGGCTCTGTCTCAAAAAAAAAAAAAATATATAGAGGATTGCTTGAACTCAAGAGTTTGAGGTTGCCATGGTCTATGACAGCACAGCACTCTAGCCTGGGTAACAGAGACTCTCAAAAAAAAGAAAAAAAAATTTTTTTCAAAAAAGAAATTGTATCATGTGACTTCTAAGTGCCAGGTTCTCTGTTAAGTGCTGACAAGACAATAGGAGCAAGAGAGGCCCAGTTCCAGCCCTCTGGGAACTCATGTCATAGTGAGGAAGACAGATGAAGACCAGAAATGTGTAAACACAAATTGTAAGGTCGCTTACTCAGCTGAGAAAACGGAACTCTGTGTGCCAGACACTTCTCAGCACTGAGGATTCAGCTGTGACCAAAACAAAACCTGACCTCGTTAGCCTGACAATCTAGTAAAATAAGACGGGTAATAAGCAAGTAAACATGGAGTAGGCAAGGCGCTCGTAAGTTCAATGGGGAAAGATGAAGCAGGTTAGGGGAGTGCCAGGTCTTTATACAGAGTGACCTCACTCAGAAGGTAGCATTTGAGAGAGACCCCAGGAAAGCAAGGAGATGAGCTGTGGAGGGATGCCTGGAGTGGCCAGGGAAAGGAGGCCAGCCCAGGAGGACCATCAGGAGCTTGCTTTCTGGCTTATGAAGTTGGAGACATCTGTTAGGCGTTCCAGTGGAGCCATTGAGGAGGCTCTGGCTGTTTACATGGAGCATCTGGGCTCATGTAAACATTTTGGAGTCTTCGACACATAGATAGGTCTTTGTTTAAAGATAGCACAGTCACCTGGGAGTAAGTGTAGGTCAAAAAGCTGTCTGAGAGGGCTGGGCGAGGTGGCTCCTATAATCCAACCCTCTGGGCTGCTGAGACAGGTGGATCACCTGAGCTCACACATTTGAGACCAGCCTGAGCCAGCGTAAGACCCTGCCTCTACACATAGCCAGCATGTGGCAGGAGCCTGTAGTCCCAGCTACTCAGGAGGCTGAGGCAAGAGAATTGCTTAAGCCCAAGAGTTTGAAGTTGTTGTGAGCTGTGATATCATGGCACTCTACCGAGGGTGACAAAATGAGACTCTGTCTCAAAACACAGCTGTCTGATGATGAAGCAGTAAGGGCTTCAACATTTAGAGGTCAGAGAAGTGAGTTAGAGCCAGCAAAGACTGGACCAAGGTCTCAGGAGGGGCTAGAGCATTAGGAGGAAAGAAGAGGGAAGTGGAGCCCTGGAAGCCATGTTGAAAGTGCTCAGGACAGTGGCACTCATTGTCCAGCACAAAGACGGTGAGACTTGGTCTCTGCAATTAGCTATATGGAGGTCACCAGTGACCTTGACTAGAGTTGTTTTAAGTAGAAGAGTTGTGGGAACACAGACCTGTTCAGAATTCATTCAAGTGGGCGGTGCCTGTGGCTCAGTGAGTAGGGCACCGGCCCAATATACGGAGGGTAGTGGGTTCAAACCCAGCCCCGGCCAAACTGCAACAAAAAAAATAGCCAGGCATTATGGTGGGCACCTGTAGTCCCAACTATTCGGGAGGCTGAGGCAAGAGAATCACCTAAGCCCAAGAGCTGGAGGTTGCCGTGAGCTGTGATGCCTCAGCACTCTATCAAGGGTGACAAAGTGAGACTCTGTCTCTAAAAAAAAGAAAAAAAAATTCAAGAGTAAGAATGGTAGGAGATAAGAAGTGGGGACAGCTTTTTTAGGAGTTTTGCTTTATATTTTGATTTTAGAGATGGAGTCTTTTTCTGTCTCACAGAAGTGGATTGCAGTGGTGCCATTGTAGCTCACTATATCCTTGAACTTTTGGGCTCAAGCAATTCTTCTTTCTCAGCCTTCCAAGTAGCTGAGGCCACCATGCCTAGCTAATTTTTAAAGCTTATTTTTTGCAGGTTTTTTTTTGGCCAGGGCCAGGTTTGAACCCACCACCTCTGGTATATGGGGCTAATGCCCTACTTCTCTGAGCCTCAGGCGCTGCCCCTGAAACTTATTTTTTGTAGAGATGAAGTCTTACTTGCCCAGGCTAGTTTCAAACTGGCCTCATGCCATCTTCCTGCTATGGCTTCCCAAAGTTCCAAGATTACAGGTGTAAGCTACCTTGCCCAGCCGAGGCATGGGGCAAAGGATGGGGAAGATTGGAGGGTTCCAAAAAGGGTTTATAAAAGATGAGAGTAATCTCAGGCTGCTCATGACTCAGTAAAAGAAATAATAGGTTGCAGGACAGGAGGGCTTAACTGATGCAGCACATCCTTGAGCAGATAGGAACAGCCCTCATGCAGAGCTGGAGGGGTTAGCCTTGGCTTGTGAAACTCAAGTTCATCCCTGGTAGAGGGATGGTGGGTCTGTGGCCCCAGATGCAGGCAGTGGAAACTAGTGTAGACATCTCTTCCAATCGTATTATTCCTTTGAATAAGGAAACTGAGAATGAGGATGGGAAGAGAGTTATAGAGGTTTAAGGAGAGAAAAGAATGTGAATTTTTTATATATATATTTCTTTTTATTTATTTTTTTTGAGATAGAGCCTCAAGCTATCCCCTTGGGTAGAGTGCCATAGCATCACAGCTCACAGCAACCTCCAACTCCTGGGCTCAAGCGAGTCTCCTGCCTTAGCCTCCCAAGTAGCTGGGACCACAGGCGCCCGCCACAATGCCGGACTATTTTTTGGTTGCAGCTGTCATTGTTGTTTTTGGCAGGCCTGGGTTGGATTCAAACCTGCCACCTTAGGTGTATGTGGCTGGCGCCTTAGCCATTGAGCCACAGGTGCCGAGCCAGAATGTAAAGTATTTATCTAGGAAAGCCAGAAGCAGTTACCTGGAGAGATGGTATATGGTCCTGGTGCAGTTAGAGGCCCCAACTTGGAGTAAGAGCAGCCCTTGGTTGGGGAGGAATAAATAAGCCAGAGTAAACGGGTCTGAAATCTCAGCAGTGGGAGGGGGTTAGGTTAGTGATGAGAAAGGGTCTCTTTGAGCAAGTAGCTTTTAGGGTGGGGCCTAAAGGGTGAGAAGGAGTCTACCATGAAAAGAATGGAGGAAAGATGTGCCCAGCAGAGGAAAGTTTAGAAAGTAAGAGACAGGGCGGTGCCTGTGGCTCGGTGAGTAGGGCACAGGCCCCATATACTGAGGGTGGCGGGTTTGAACCCGGCCTCCACCAAACTGCAACAAAAAAATAACTGGGCGTTGTGGCAGATGCCTGTAGTCCCAGCTACTCAGGAGGCTGAGACAAGAGAATCGTCTAAGCCCAAGAGCTGGAGGTTGCTGTGAGCTGTGATGCACTCTACCGAGGGCGACAAAGTGAGACTCTGTCTCGAAAAAAAAAGAAAGTAAAAGAAAATCACCAGCCGGGCATGGTGGCTCACATCTGTAATCCTAGCACTTTGGGAGGCCAAGGCAAGACCCCTGTCTCTACTAAAGAAATAGAAAAACGTGGCAGGCGCCTGTAGTCCCAACTACTTGGGAGGCTAAGGCAAGGGGATCGCTTGGCCTAGGAGTTTGAGGTTGCTATGAGCTATGACACAATGGCACTCTACCCAGAAACAGAGTGAGTAAAACTCATGTCTCAAAAAAAAAGAAGCACTGTCTCTTTCACGTTAACAGAATCATAAGGCATAATTAGAATGATTCTCACTGTAAAACTGGTTCTCCACCTGTAGGTCACAACTCATAGGAACTGTATTAAAGGGCTGCCGCCCTAGGAAGGTTGAGAACCGCTGCTGTAGAACCTCAGACAATAGATGACTGGGAGATTTGCTGGGACCAGCTTTGTTGGCTCTGGTCCCTGGCAACAGCCATGTTTCACCTTCCTTATGTTTCCAGATGGGAGTGAGTGTTGTGGACTCTTCTGTGGCAGGACTTGGAGGCTGCCCCTATGCACGTGGGGCATCAGGAAACTTGGCCACTGAAGACCTGGTCTATATGCTATCTGGCCTGGGCATTCACATGGTAAGCCCGCCTGCCCCCTGGTGGTGACAGCCTTGAACTGACCGGGGCTGGGCCTGAAGCTAGAGGACAAAAGCTGATGGGTTGGTCTGGAGTTGTTGGGGAGTGGGTGCCTGGGAGTTGTGGATATTTTGTCAAATGTTTTTGAAGTAACAAAGTGTAGTTGAATGAGGTCATGAGTATGGCACAAGGAGGGCAGGGTCTCAGTATGACTGACAGTTTGGTTCTAGGAGGCACCAGGGTGTATGAAGAGAAAGGAATCAGATTCATGACCTGAAATGAGTCAGTCCCTTCTGGGCCTTTGTTTTGTTCTCTGTAAAATGAGGGAGCAGAATTAGCCCACAAGGGCTCCACCACAGTCCACAGGGCCTTGGGTGGTGGGATGGCAGCAGCTTGGGGTTGTATGGAACTGGGTTTAAAACCTAGTCTTGGCTCGGCGCCTGTGGCTCAATCGGCTAAGGCGCCAGCCACGTACACCTAAGGTGGCAGGTTCTAATCCCCAGCCCGGGCCCGCCAAACAACAATGATGGCTGCAACCAAAAAATGGCCAGGCGTTGTGGCGGGCGCCTGT
>CAUYQV010155329.1:0-19488 GCA_963574575.1 Galagoides demidoff | reverse complement strand
GGGGAATAAAATCATCCCAACAGAATGGAAGCCCTAGTGGTAACTATCACAAGTGAAAACTTCCTTGTGGCGGGCGCCTGTGGTCCCAGCTACTTGGGAGGCGGAGGCAGGAGACTCGCTTGAGCCCAGGAGTTGGAGGTTGCTATGAGCTGTGATGCCATGGCACTCTACCCAGGGGGAAAGCTTGAGGCACCGTCTCAAAAAAAAAAATAAATAAGTGAAAACTTCCCAAGTTTCACTAAGAATTCTGACACACTCTTTTTAGAGGGATATCAAAAACCAGGTCATCTCAACTCAAATAGAGCTTCTCCAAGCACATTGTGATGAACCTATCCAAAGTCAAGATGAAAATTCTTCAAGGAGCCAAGAGTAAGCACCAACTAACTTACCCCTGTAGGTACAGCAGACTTTTCAATGGAAACTTTCTAAGCCAGAAAAGAATGGTCATCTACCTTTAACCTACTTAAACAAACAAAAAAAAAATATAGCCAAGAATTCTATATCCTGCTAAACTAAATAAATTCTATATCTGCTAAACAAACAAAAAAAAAATATAGCCAAGAATTCTATATCCTGCTTTCAAACTGATGGAGAAATCAAATCTTTAGTGGATATTCAAGCACTGAAGAAATGTACCACAATAAGACCAGCTCTATAGAAAACACTTAGACTTATTCTCAACACTAACCATCACAATGAATCACCAGCAAAGTAAACACCCAAAAGTTAGAGGTCAAACTTAGCTTTCACAATAGTGCAAAGGATAAACCTATACAATAGACTTTCACAAAAAAAAAAAAAAAAGATGACTATAACTCTATCATGATTATCAATTCCTTCAATAAATGTTAATGGCTTGAATTCCCCACTAAAGAGGCACTAGTTGGCTGATTGGATAAAAATGTAAAATCCATCCATATGCTATCTACTGGAAATTAACTTAATTTTGAAGGACAAGTCAAGACTCAAGATTAGGGGATGGAAAACAGTATTTCAACATATGGAAAACAGAGAAATGAAGGGTTGTAATCTTATTTTCATATATAAGTGGATTTTAAGCAACTAAAGTTAAGAAATACAAAGATTGTCACTTCATATTGGTCAAGGGAAGAATATAACAAGAGGATATTTCAATTTTATTTTATTTTTTGATATTTCAATTTTAAATATATATTCATCCAACTTAAATGCTCCCAGATATATGAAACAGACCTTGATGGGTCTTGAGCAATTTGTGTCTTATAACACTATCATAGCTGGAGTCTTTAACAGTCCTCTGACAGAGCAGGATAGGTCCTCTAAACTGAAAGTAAACAAAGATATAAAGGACTTAAATATGACCCTAGAACAAATAGGATTAATAGACATATACAGCATACCTATCCCTAAAGAATATACATTTTTCTTATCAGCCCATGGAACATACTCCAAAATAGATCACATTGTAGGACACATTGAACCTCAACAAAATTAAAAGAATAGAAATTATACTTTGTATCTTCTCAGGCCACAAGGCAATAAAAGTGGAAGTCAACTCCAACAAAAATGTTCATGGAAAGGCAAGGACATTAAATGTACTAACACTGTATAATAGTTGGGACCAGGAATGGCTAAAGGAGGAAAGTGTTAAATTTCTTAAACATAACAGCAATGAAGCTACAAGTTACCAAAACCTGTGAGATGCAGCAAAAGCTATCTGATGAGGGAAATTTATCACATTAGATGCCTACATGTGAAAAGCAAAAAGAGAGTGCATCAACAAACTCATAAGCCATCTTATGAAAATGAAAAAAGGGAACAATCCAATCCCAAACCCAAGAGAAGAAAAACAATAACCAAAATTAAATCAGAGAATAATGAAGTTGAAAATAAAAGAATAAATCAGAAAATCAAGGAAACAAAAAGTTGGTTCTTTGAAAAAATAGGTAAAATCAATAAACTTTTGACCAGATTAGCTAGAAACATAAAAGTAAAATCTCTAATAACCTCAATCAGAAATAGTGAAAGGCAAACAATAACAGATATAACAGAGATATAAGAGATTATCTTTGACTATGACAAGAAACTCTACACCTAGAAATTGGACAATCGGGAGGAAATGGACCAATGCATAAAATCGCAACCTCTCCCTAGACTTAAACAAGAAGAAATAGATTTTTGAAAGACTAATTTCAAACATTGAGATCCAAGAAACAATATAAAAAAAAAAATGCCCTGGTTTAGATGGCTTCACGCCAGAATTCTTTTTTTTTTTTTTTTTCTTGGCCAGGGCTGGGTTTGAACCCACCACCTCTGGCATATGGGGCCAGCACCCTACTCCTTGAGCCACAGGCATTGCCCCTTCACACCAGAATTCTATTAAACCTTCAAAGAAGAGCTTATTCCTATAGTGCAGACATTATTCCAAAAAATTGAGAAGTAAGGCATCTTCCCCAACACATCTAGGAAGCAAACATCACCCTGATACCAAAAGCAGGAAAAAAAAAAAAAAAAACAATGAACAAGGAGAACTTTAGACCTATTACACTAAAGAATATAGATGCAAAAGTTCTCAATAGGGCAGTGCCTGTGGCTTAAAGGAGTAGGATGCTGGCCCCATATGCCAGAGGTGGCAGGTTCAAACCCAGCCTTGGCCAAAAGAAAAAAAAAAAGTTATTCTAGCCAATAGATTACTGCTACACATTAAAAAAAATTATACATCACAATCAAGTAGATTTTATCCAAGGGATACAAGGCTGTTTTGCCATATGAAAATCTAGGCATCCACCTAGAAGAAAGAAAAATCATTTTATCATAAGGGCAGTTGCGCTTGATTGTTTGTGGGAGCTCAATTTATAATCACCAAGATGCAAAAACCACCTAAATGCCCATCAACTCAGGAATGGATTCATAAATTGTGGTACATGCACACCATGCAATACTATTCAGTCATTAAAAAAAGATATGACAGCGAATGTTTTGTAACATCTTGGCTTGAGTTGAAAGACATTCTTCTTAGTAAAGTATCCCAAGAATCGAAAAGCAATTATCTAATGTACTCTATACTAATATGAAGCCAGTAAACGATCTAATACCCTCAGAGAAGAAAAATGCCCACATAGAAGAAAAATTTATTTTAATTCAAGTTGGGGGGAGAGGTAACAAGGCAAGGGGAGGGGATAGGGTTGGGCTGCTCTCACTGAAAGGGTATAGCACAGGGGTGTTTGGCACACCTTTTGTGTGTAGGACATAACCACAAGAGGGACTTTACCTAACACACTCAAATATTTTTACCTAGTTATTTCTATGCTCACATTAACCTGAAATAAGTTTATTTTTGTAAAATAATAAATTTTGACTTTTCCACTTGCTGTCTTGTGTGACTTGGTGAGGGTGGGGTGAAAGTTACACCAAGGCATTTTACTGTGAGTCTGACGCTAAGCGCTCCTTCCTCTATATACTGTGGTCTGGGTTGGGTCCCCAAGGTCTCATACAGCCTCAGCCTCGTGGCTTTGCTGGGAGCAGCCACACACCTATAGATTGGAATTCTGTGCCTGAAGATTTCCCAGGTAGGCTTTATATGCTGTCAGTGACTCCACAGTTCTGAGAATTCAATAGCAGTCCTGCTTCCACGACTCCTAGGCGTTGCCGTGGTGGAGACCTCTGTGGTGGCCTGAAATAATGAAACTTATGCCTTGATATAAAAAGCTTTTGTAGTTTTCAACAAGCATTAATAATTTTTTATTCTATTTGCAACATTACAGGCTGTCTTACTCAAAACTAAATGAGGTTTCTCTTAAAGTTCTTTACTATGTAATATGAAAACCAGTAACTTGAAACCTAGGTAACTACTGCCATCTCCCAAAGACCATCTCTCTAGCTGCTGACTATTTAAAAATCCCATTTAATACATATCCTCTGGTTGTCCTAATCAGAAATACGAATACATAGTGAAGGCATACTGTTTATTATGTCATATACAGTTAAAATGACGAATGATAAAGAAGAAAGGAAAAAAAGCAATACCTAAAGGTAAACTATAGAAAAATGAAAATGACTAACTGACATTATAGTGACTGTCTGTTTTAAAAACAAAAGGTACTTGACTATTTCTTCAAATGGGAGTGCTGATCAAAGAAATAGGAAAAATTATTAAATCTTTTTTAGGCATTCTAATTTATTTTCCCCCATGGGCCATGGTGGAGAGTACCACTGATACCAGAATTTCTTCTTCAGTAGGTAGTAGGTCTTTCATCTCTGGGATCCCAAGAATAGAAGAATGAATACACGGACCACGGATCAGTGGTAAGACTGAATTTATTTTACAGACAAGAATACAGAAAAGGCACCAGATTCAGAGGGAAAGAATAAGAGTCAGAAAGTCTCTCTGCCTAGGCTTTTTGCGTGGGGGTATATATAGTCTTAAGGGTCCTTTGTAGTTACATTTGGCCAGGAGTTGGTAACAAATGAATGGACACAGTCCCTTCCACTAGAGCAAGATGAATGATGCATTAATGAATGAATACAGTCCATTCATGAAATTGTCCAGGCCCATGAAACTTACATGAAACTAATCAGGCCCAGGAAATGTGGGCTTCCCTGTTCAGCAGAAATGCAATGGGAGGGAGACAGAGGCCAGGTCAGAGACACCACTGCACTCCCTGACCTGGCAATCTGGAGGTGTCCACCCAGCAGTTGCCTGGCCCCCTGGGGCTCTGGAACCTCCTGCACCCTCCTCCTACCCACCCTCCAACCCGTTGTTTCCTCTGCCTGCTGCTGTGGCACTAACATCCCCAGGACTGAGACCGCAGATCCTCCCCTCAGCTCCAGCAGCACTGGTTAAGGCACCACCCGCCCTGTAGCACCACTAATACTTTCAGAATGGAATAAACATAAATAATACTTTTTATAAAATGCACTGTCTTAGATATCAACTGCCATATAACTTAAATAGGTTCCATAGAGGATAAACGATGCTATTAATATAACCATGTTCTATGTTTTCTTCATTAAAAATTTCACATTTTTTTCAAACATTGATAATTTAAAAACTTTTTTTCTTATTTTACTATACATACTGCTTAACTTTTTTGGTTAGTAGGACAGGCTATTCTTCAATAGAGCACTAATATTTAAAAGCAGAAGAGAGAAAATCATGCACTAAAACCACCTAAGTTATAAAGGAAAACGATATGATACAGAGAAATGTTTCCAATGTAATATAGCCCAGCATGTAAAGTAGCATGAGAAAAGGTGTTACTCCTAGACAAATTCACTATAAATTGTAAAAACTCTACTACTAATATCCCATTACTGGTAATGTATTTCAATTTCATTAGTAGAATACTTGCCATAAAAATGAAACTGCAAATATCACCACAGGAATTAACATACTTGCAATGAAAGTACTTCTAAACAGGCAGAAGGATGAGGCTTTTAGGTGATTTTTTTAATAACTATACATAGCCCACATTTCAGAAAATGTAATATCATTTTTTTAAATATGTGAACAATTAAAAAATCTGGCTAATATAATTTTAGTTAGTGAATTTTTAAAGTAAATCTCATATCGTCATGTCTTCAACTAGGGTCAAATAGCATATAAGATAAATACACTAATTCTAGTTTGTGCATTCACATCACAATAGTGTTACAGCTCTCGGGCTTTGTATCAGCATTGCTTTAAAATAGACCTCCTACTTTTATGATGATAAGGATAACCCAGGGATCCTAGTTTCCCCCTTCCTCTGTTCCAGTATAGCTTACAGTCCAAAAAATTTCCTTTGATCCAAGGCAAACTTCTGAAAAAGTTTGAATTTGGCAATGTAAGTGACAGTGGAATGATGTCAATAAGTTCACACCTCACGTCTACTGCCCTTCTGCAGTAGAAAAGCCAATACACTGCCAGGGAAGTGGGCAAAGAGGCCTACTTTTACTTTGAGGAATAGAGGGATTTCCTTATTAAAATCCTCAACTGTTCAGATGAAGTGTTAGCTAGAATGCACTTCATGGATTTCCTCTGCCCCTTTTTGCTCTGTTTTACTACAACCCCTGATTTTTTCATAACCATTTTGTAGAAAGATGTGTTGTTTGGCTGCATCGTGTATCAGTAACAGTTTGCATGGTCTAAGTACAAATAAATAAAATCTATTTTACCTATAAAAAAAATCCGATACAGCCAATATAGACTGTAAGGTAGACATGAATAATGGATGGAGAGCAAGAGTGAGGAAGATAAAGAGGATGGAGCAAGTAAGCTGGCCAATGGGGTTCAAAATCCCAGTTATATACAACATGGACTTTGGATCTGTTCTGATTCCTAAATTAATACTGTTATCCTATGATTTGACCCAAGGCTTCTGAGTTGGTCTTCTCTCAATTATTACTTTAAATGTCCTGGAATAGTCTATACACACTGAAATGAGCAAAAGAATATGAAAGACAATGCCAGAGATAAAGAGTCCAAGAAAGACTAAGAGACTGTACATTTTTTAAATTATATACCTATATTGCATTGTTGAAAATTTAAAAATAACACTTATTATACAATATAATATAGAAAACATAAGTGAATGAAATAGTTATGAGGGTGATATGAAACAATTAATGGTAGAGTTTATTTTAATTAGGAGTAGGAAAACAGATTTGAGGATTAACATGGAGCTTCCATTTTTATTTACTCTCGACTACACAGCATGGGAAAACAAGTATTTGATATTATTCTCTAAAACGTATGGAGTTAAATATGTGTAAATAAAAAACAAGAAATTATAACAAATATTAAAGGAAAAATTATAATATCTAAGAATGCGTTAGACTGGGGTATAGAAAATGTGATTGAGTAAAGCTTAGTGATAGTTCTAAACTTCGGATATTCTGGGTCAGAAGGGGAAAACTAAGCTCTCCTGTCCAATCCCAGTGCATGGAATTGAGTTGCCTTTGAATCCAATCCAAAAGATACTGTAAGGAAAAAAACTTAAAATGTACCACAGGATCATCTGGTCCTTGTGAACTGTGTTTTTCTGGTCACAAATTCCCTATTACTATTTACTTTTCACATGCCTCATATTTAAACTCCATACGTTCTATCCAGAGATTTTAGTGGCACTGATGGGAAAGATAAGATGGATTTCTTTTTTTTTTCAGAATAGTGGTTTTAAACTGATGTTTCCTAATGACTGACAATGATAAGCAAAAATAGTGTCTCCTAACTTGTCACTTCCAATTGAGGCCAGACAAGGTAGCCACAATTTACTTTCTTGTAAGACTGGATTTTTAAACTGTAATAAATAATTTCCTCACTTTTTATTAGTGATGATGTCTAACTTTTGTGTTGCATATATATAATTTAATAGCCTAGTGTTCATTTTTCATAATTTTAATGAAAAGATGAATGCAAGTATAAAGTAGGATTTCAAAAACTACTATCTAAGCAGAATAGCAACTTTTAACCATCATATATATGTTAATTTCTGCATTACATTGGTTAGCATTGATGTACTTATTAATTTAATTTAACTGCAGTATCATATTCCCTTGCTAAATATTAGAAGGTAAAAATTAATGAAATATTCCTTAGTTACTGCCCTGAAACTATTTTGGCATACAATAGTTCAAATACTTTCAATATTAATCTTATTAGAATAATACTAAGTAAAAAGATTGCTTAATTTGAACTAATTTAATCCATTAAATAAAATGATGGCCTTTTAACTAATATTGAAATAAGCTACTGTTAAACTTCTAGGACACAGTTATCTACCAATATAATTAATGATAAAATAGTTACTCTAGGACTATGCATATTCAAAACAACTTTTGGATATTTTTAACAGCTGGAGTTAGTTAAGAAACTAATTTCTCTGATGCATGATGTAAAATAGCATTTTAGCTAAATTTGACATATACATTAGAAATTAAACTTCAAAGATTATAATAGGATCCAGCTAAACAAATATTAAATGTAATTTATGCAATGCAATATAAATATGAAATGCAGTAATATATCTGTATTGGTACATATTTTGTTTCCCTTTTTCCTCTTATAGTCTGAATAATTAATATAAATTGTAGGTGACTTTTGGACATATTCAAGCCAGGAGAACTTTTACTTTTACATTATAACTATATTTTATTTTGTTCCTTGGTCACTATTCTCATCTAGCGATGTTTTACAAGGAGCCTTGAGAGCTTTGATTTATTTTGTCACAGGAGACATTCATTTTCCATAATATCATCATGTCGAGAATGGAAGAAAACACAGTAACACATTGTAAAAACCAGTACTTCCTCAGATCCCACCTCTAGAGCATTTCACCATGTTATATTTGCCTCCCTGCTTCTCAGAAACCACAATACTTTCATTTTCAACTCAGCTGCTCATTTTTCAATTTCTATATCCAGCTCAGCCAACCAACTTGTGACCCTGTCTGCTATTGACAGCTGGGTTACACTGTTGAGAATTTATTTCAGGGAGTTTGAATTTTTTTCCCCTTATCTGACTTGTTGATTTTAGTTAAACATGAAAAAAATGTCTTAGGGAATCTGATGCCAGTATTTAAGAATTCACATATATATAACTCTATTGTTATTGACAACATTGATTTATCATCATGTAGTTTTTTATGTAGACATTGAAAGAAATATTGAAAACATTTGTGAATTACGGAACCTGTCATCTTTTGATTTGGTATAGAAGGATGGAGAACTCAAGTTAAAAATAGAACTGAAATTTACAAGTTATGCTTTCAAAAAAAGTTTTTAATGTGACTCAAATAATTGATAAGTCATATAGCTATTAATAATCATCAAGAAAAAAAATGTCCATATAATATATTGAGGAAGAACTGAGAGAATTTAGTGCTCATAACTGTTCATTTTTATTTTTTTTTGATTCATGTAAAATTCAACTCCTACTGATAAATAATGCAATTATATCAATTTCTAAATATGTAAAATTAAATACCATAATATTTCTAGCATAATAATTTCAGATAAATTAAGCAGGTATGAGATGAGACAGTGTTATCACCATAAGAGTGACATAAAAATATTGATCAAATAAAACAATTTTCCAAATTCTTTATTACCTTTTAAAAACCAAAACCAGAATATGGTTCTTTATGTATTCCAGTTATTTACACTGATTAGGCTTTATTTTAATTATTCTATCCAAAATTTTTACGGTTAGAAATTTATTGAGTATTGCTATTGATTACATCATTCATAGATTCATATTATAGGGACTAAAAGTTCATTTTCCTTCTACTAATCTGATATAACTTCGTTTCATCTCTATTGATCAATTTTTAAGTATTTTAAAAGTATATTTCTTAACTAACAAACATAATATCCTACATACATAGTTTTAAAAGTGATGGTAGCTACTATTTAGTTATATGGCTAAGTATCAAAAGGGAGAGTCTATGCCATGTTTGTCCAGCTAGGACATACAAGTAGATGAGGATTCTAGATTCAGCTAGGCAAAGGAAAAAATAAAGATAAAGTAAGTCTTCTCCATATTTATTTATGATTTCTATCATTTCATGTTCCAAAAGTCTCCTCTGCACAAAAAGCTGATGATTCAATTTATATTTTTTAATTAATTGTATGTGTCAGCAGTCCCTAATAATAAAAGAGAAACACAGTCTGCTCCCTGTCTGCAAGGAATTTATTTAGTAGAGGTAGATGGAGATGGAGAAGCAGATGTGGAGTAACACATTTCTACTTTTACCATATAAACATGAATGTACAATGGTTGGGGATAAAGGAGAGAATGTGTAAACCCAAAAAGGCTATATGAGGGGAGGTGGAATCTGTAAGACTGCACAGAGGAGTTGATCTTTTAGTTATACCTTGATGGATAGTGAAAGTTGTTTTCATAGTAAATAGTTGTTTATCAGGGAAAATAATAATCATTCTTGGTAGTTTGGCACAGAGATGAACCTGAATTGCAAGATTTGGATTATGGGGAACAATGCTATGGAGTTAAAAGTATTGCCTACAGTGAAGTGAACCATTGACACAATTTAAGCAGATACTATCATAGTCAAGTTTTAACTTAAAAAAAAAATGTATCTAATGATAATATCTTAGATCACTGCTAGACTCCAGGACATAATGATGAAAGCAATTTGTGTTTGTTTGTTTGTTGTTTTTGTTTCTGTCTGGAATTCCCAGGCTGATGCTGATAGTCAGTAAGATAATGAATTTGGGGATGCAATAAAAGGTGATTAACTTGGATACATGTGAGATATCTTCAGATAGTAAAAACACTTTGATTATGGATGTTAAATTTAGAGAAGAAGACAGCTGGGGGTAAGACTTAGACGTCATAATTATGAATTAACATTTGAACTAACAGAAGTGAATATATGTGTATATATATTTAAAATCATAAAATGGGAAGGAAAAGAAATTACAAAGAACACCAATATTTAAGCCATAAGTAAAGAAAAAATAAGAAATAATGTTCAGGAAAATAAGGGAAGATAGATCAAAAAGTAGGGAAAAAATAATCATGGAAACTAAAAAGTTTTGAAGAAAACTATAGTCACTAATTAGAAATGTTGCAGAGAATATAATTAATGTAACCACTGAACATGTTAATTATTTTTAATATGAGTCTGTTAATAACTTTTGCATCTATAATTACAGTGTTTTGAGGGGAGAAGCTAAAGGACACTGCAAATGAAGAATTAATTGTGGGTAAGCAATTAAAAATACCTGTGTATATTAACTATCAGTTTATTTGTTTCTGAGGAGAGGCATCTAAAGACATTTTTAAGTGAAAATATAGTATAAAGAAAGGGCATTTTTATGATTAAATATCTGACTTTGTTATTAAAGGGTCATTTCAAAAAGCAAGATCAGCATTGGAGAAAAATAGAACATTACCCATAATTTTATAGAATTAAATATTTTTATGATTAAATATCTGAATTTGTTAAAGAGTCATTTGAAAAAGCAAGATCAGCATTGGAGAAAAATAGAATTTTACCCATATTCTATTTTGCCCATAATTTTTTGGGTAATATTCTGCATTTTTAAAGAAGGGATTAATGACAGGTGTAGCACTTTATAGACATTACTGTTTGGGCATTAAACATAAGAAAAAAAATACTTTTCTCTGAGATTGTTAGGAAAAGATGAGGTATATTGTAATATTATATGTGGGGAAAGGGTAATGAAGAAATTCATCACTAATTTCTCCTTACTCCCTGGTAAAATTGAGTCCCTGTTCTCTTGGAAGGAAGGAGAATAGGGTGATCAAAATAGTTGAGAACAGTGATCATTAAAGTATTTAATTTCTCCACCATAAATAAAACTCAGTTTAGCTGGATGCAGGATCCTGGGTTGAAAGTTATTTTGTTTTAGAATATTAAAGTTTGATGACCACCCTCTTCTAGCTTGAAAGGTTTCAGCAGGGAGATCTGTAGTCATTCTAATATTCTTCCCCTTGTAGGTTATGGTTTTCTTACGTCTGTCTACTTGCAGAATTTTCTCCTTCATATTAACTTTGGCAAGGTTAATTATAATGTGCCTAGGAGATGCTTTATTTGGGTTGAGTCATGCTGAGGTTCTGAAACTGTCTGCTACCCGAATTTCAGAATCTCTTGGCATATCAGGAAAGTTCTCTTTCATAATTTCATGAAGAAGAGCCTCTGTGTCTTATGAAGCAACTTCATCACCTTCAGGGATTCCTATAAGGCAAATATTAGTTTTCTTCGCATTATCCCAGAGCTCTCTGAGAGAATAATCTATTTTTCATCACCATTTCTCTTTCTCTTTGGTGTGTTCAAAAGCTTTGTCTTCAAATGCTTTGTCTTCAATGTCACAGATTCTTTCTTCTGCCTGCTGCATTCTGTTAGCAAGTGATTCTGTATTTTTCAGATCTTTGAGGGCTGCAAACTCTTGCCTCAATGTATCTAAATCTTTGGTCATTTTATCTTTGAAATCATTGAATTCTTGAGACATCATTTGTATAATTTGAAATTCTGATTCCCTCCTTTCCTCCATTCTGTTGATCTTATTTGCTATCCAGACTCTGAACTTGATTTCTGACATCTCAGCCATCTGTATGGATGGGGTCTTTAGTTGCATCTGTCATGTCCTTCCTTGGGGAGGTTGATCTACTCTAGTTATTCATGTTACTGGAGTTTTTCCACTGATTCTGCCCCATGCTGAATGTATACCATTTGGCTAGGTGAGCAGATAAAGAGAAGTTAGTTTGGGAGCTCCAGGAGTAGTGATTCACTAGCCCTTTGCCCAAAGGCTGGGACTGGTGTCTGTACCTTTTCCCCGAGAGCTTTGCCAAGGACCCATATAGTGCTTTGGCCTAAGAAACTGGGGTCCTGCTTGGTGTGGTGGTGCTAAGTGTCTCTGTCTTGTTTTCAGTTGGTCTCTGTTCTACCCTAGTAAATCAGTTACTCTGGCTTTAAGTTTCAGCTGTGGAGAAATACCAGAAATTATGTCACCCCACCCCCCACAGGCAACAATTGGGAAAGGAAAATCACACCTTCCCACAACCACACACCCAGGGTACCACCTTGGATAGTCCTTGGGTGATTAGCCCAGTTCAAGAGATCCAAATCAATTGTTCCAGTCAGCACTGGTCTCAAATGGGGGAGTTCAAAAGGTCTCTGGTAACTAGACAGTAGGGGTCTACTGGCAGCTCAGGTATGACTTGTTTCAGTGCTCTGTGAGTTCAGAAGGACCAACCCAGCAAATAAATTGGTCTGGGAAAGTTGATGCCTCCTTCCCCACCTTGCACCTTTGTCACATTCAGTCACTGGTAACCCCACAGGGCTGTGACCAAGTTGTCCAATAAGTGAGTGTGGCAGGGCTTTATGTCTGCCAGAGTCAAAGTCAAGTCAATGCCTCCTCCACTCGGTTACTGCTGTTTGTCGCTGGCCAGCAGAGGGAGCTGAAACCTATCTGTCTCAGGCACTTAATGGGAGCTGGAGAATGTTCCACCTGAAGTCAATCTAGACCTGGAATTTGTTTCCTTAGAGTCATGGCTTGCCTCTGTGGGGAAGATGTACATTTATCTATCTCTTCTCTCAGCTCAGCTCTCCTCCTTCAGCTTCATTGGGTTCTTTCTGGCCATTATCTCTCCAACTGGACTGGAGTTTTGTTGAAAACTAGCTCCAGTCAGCCCTCACCCCCTGTTTCCCCATGTTCTTATTGAATATGAAAATTGGAGTTAGGGGAAATAGCCAACCTGAGGATTTAGCAAACTACAAAACACATTGAAACCAAATGAACAAATAAACGGACAAAAATGCTATCAGACACACAAGCACACAGATGCACAATCAGAAACAAGTAAACAAACAGACAACAACAACAACATCAACAAAAATGGTAATCATAAAATGATAAAAAAAGAAAAGGAAAATAAAGCTCTATCAGTCTGATGTAGGCACTCTCAGCAACCATAAGAAGGGAAGGAGAGGAAGAGAGAAGAAAAAAGGAAAAATAGTATTAATAATAAAATAAAAAATACCCTAACAATAACTCATACAAGAAAAGGATGAAAAAATAAAAAGAAAAAAAAGGGGGCACCACCAAGAAAAATATTATTCTTATTTATATGTACAAACATACAACTATACATATGGCATAGGGATCAACTTTAGTGGGAATATATTATGTTGCAATATACTTTATAGACAGCAAATGGTGCTGTGAGTGGTTCCCAGGCTTATACCTGTTTCTTGGTTTACACTGTATTTTTTTTTTTTTTTTTTGATGGTTGCCTGGCTACTGTTAGGTGCTTAAACTCCATGGGAATGTTGGTGCCACAGATTAAAAAAAAAAAAAGGACTCTTTGCTGGCACGTTGCCCAAATTCTCCCTACAACAGTTCTGGTAAAATGTGAGGTGTCCTGAACCAGCTTCAGGTGCAGGATGACTTCCTGCAGGTGAGATTCAGCTTGCAGCACCTGGCCTGTAAGAAGAGGTGCTATGGAGATGCCATTTTTGATCTTCCACAATATGTCTGCTTACTGACTGGCTGCCCAGCCTCCGCTGTCCTATTCCAGATGGCACCCCTATCTGCCCTCCAAATTTGACACAGGAGTCCACGCTTCACCAGATTTTCCACTCAATTCCTAGTTTCCTCTTGAACTGGAAATTGTAATCTTCTGTGTGGAAGGGGCTGGTTGTCACTGGGGTCGGCCACTTTAGCGCCTCAGCACAGACTTTTCAGTCAGTCTCCATAAGGGAGGGGCTGGTTGCTGCTGTAGCTCACCACTTCAGCACAGCACCATAAAGACTTTTCTAAAATTACAAAGTGTGTCTGTTTCCTAAGCAGGATATTTTCCCCTCAGTTTTCTATCTGGTTGCCTAGACCCCTGATGCTCCAAACAGGGTTCAAACGGCTCCCCTTTCTGGTCACCAAATTCCACTTGGGAGTCCATGCCTCACCACACTCTCTACAAAACACCCAAACTCCCCACGAACTGGGAATAGTAGTCCTCTGTGGGGGAGGGGTTGGTTGCTGCTGCCTCAGGCCATCAGCCACAGCAGCTGGTGCCACTTCAGCTGTGGCTGCTGAGTTTTCTCTGGCAGATACCGCTGTTCTGGTTACAATTCCAGTCCAGCAATCCACCTCTTTGCTGCACACCTGTGTTGCCTGTCTCTGCCAACACTCCAAGCAGGGAAAGATCCAGCCCCCTCACTCCCACCATATCCCAGCCTTGGGAATGTCCTGGAGACCTCCCTACAGATCTCCCAGTACCTGCATGTCACAGGGTGACAGAGGGTATTGTACAGACACCTGGATGCTCCTGGAGTGGCAACAGTTGAAGAGTGAACCCCAGACCAGCACCCAGCTCAAGAGACAGGTGGGGCTTGGGATCTCTTCTGACTCTTAAAAAACAAATTTTCACAAAACAGGATTACAGTTTACAATGAAGTCAATTATTTACTTGGCTAACCTGATAATTAGAAGGTTTAAAAGGCAAGAATCTTATTCTTTGACAAAGACTCATTTTACCAAACAATTTAAATAACCAAATTAGTGAATTTTACAAATGAGAGACATTTTATGGAATATAATATTGATATAGGGTTTTTCTACTCAGGGCTCGGTAGGGATACCCCATTTTTCAGGCCCAGGTAAGCTCAGAAATCAGACTTCCATTTCTAGGCCCAAACAGGCTGCACAATGCAGGCCACATTCTCTGAACTCTAGCAAGGCCATGAACAAAGCAGTCTGAAACATTTTGGGTGACTCCACTCTGAGTAGGGAGTACACACCATAATCCCCTCCCTACAGCAAAAACTGCAAATATCTAATAACCTTGCCCCAGGGGAGGGACTGCATTCATTTATTTGTTAAAACACTCATTCAGCTTGTATAGGTGCTTTCCCACCTACCAAGTCCTGGAAAAAATTTCTCTTAGGGCCACTATTTGCCTCTAGACAAAGGACCCATGCAGGAGAACTCTGACTTGGGCCTCCATTCCCCTTCCAGAAGCTCTGGTGCTCTTCACGCTCTTTGCATGCCCTTCCATCCAGCAAAATCCCATTTTATCATTGATCTATGGCCTGTAGTTTCAATTCTTGAAATCCTGAGACCAAGGACTCACTGAAGAAAGAAATTGCAGTAACAAAATCATAAAACAGAGGGGGTTCTTAGGAAACCAGACTCCATAATTGTCAGAGAAGACAACAGTGAAGTTCTTTAACATGCACTGGAGGGGTGTCAGGGGTTTACTTTATTGAGCTCCCATGATTGTCAACCCAACCAAAAAGAATAAAAATTATATTGGGACAGACAATGAGAATAACAAGCACACGGATGACAATGATGATGAACAAATACATGAACAAATTGAGTACGTTCATCTGAGGTCTAGGCTCCCCACCAGTGTCCCCATGTTTCCAGGAACCTGGGACAGGCCTACCCAGCACCAGGCAGCCTTCAGGAGCCCCTACGTCTCCTTAGTGGGCCACTATCATCCTCCCTGCATGCTAACTCATTTCTCTGGGGCACTCATCACATCCCGATGGCACTGGCATCCCAGTGACTATTTTATAGTGTATTCCTGGGAAAATAACATTACTTCCTGAACACAAATAAACCACACTCAGACAACACTTACCTCTTGAGAGGGAGTTCTGGATCTAAGGTTTTGGTGGTCAAATGGAGTTCCTACAGAGCCCTCAGGAAGAGTTCGGGAAATTACAGGGCCCTGGAACATCTCAGGGGGCACCTCCCTCATAATTCTCTCCCTCTCCAGGGTGACACACAGAAAGGCCAACCCTTCAGCTGGTGAGATCTCACTGGGGCCTCCAAGTATTGTACCCAACATGAATGGAATTATAAAGAAAACACAGGCACACTGTTCAAATTGGGTATGGGGTCCTTTATTGACTGGTGAGACTGAGAGATGGTTCTGAGATTTTGCAAGTTTTGATCTATAGGGTGGAGGGTGAGTAGTTATAAGAATGTGGTTGTACAAGGGTCTGTGACTCTGGTCTAATCCTCTGTCTCTGCAGGATATGTTGGTTTAACAGCCTGTTTCTGCAAAATCTATGTGCTTAGGGGCAGGTAGAGATGAGACGGGGAGAGGGAAAGAGAATGAAAAATGGGGTCTGTCTGGCCTTTCAAAATGTCCAAGAAGGAAAACATTTTCTTTCCCTTTATTTCCCCAAATCCAATGCAAATAACATTCTTCAAGGCCTGTCTAGTTTATTTCCTAAATACTTCCTGGAGTTGTTCACATCACTCCACCTCCTCTTTCCACTGCCTTGCCCAGGCCACAAGGGTAACCTAATGGCCCTTGTGTTCCCTCACTTCATTCTCTCCATGGGGAACAATTATTAAAACATACAGAAAGTCTAGATTAGATCAGGTTGTCTCTCACCTTTAGCTCCTTAGCATTTAAATCTAAGCTCCTGACATTGGCCTCAAGATCCTCAATGACCAGCTTCTCACCCCTTCTGATTCCCTATCCTGCTTCCCTCTCCCATTCCTCACCTTATACTTCACACTGCCTTCCTTTCTGCTTCTGAAACATGTTGTGCCTGTTCCTATTTTATAGAAAGTTTTTAATGAGTGATTTGACTCAAGCTACTGGAAGTGGCATGTGCCCTTAAGGCAAACAGGAAAGAACAGAGATGGAGAGAGTCTGACTCTGGGTATCTTCTGGAAAGGAGACAGAGAGGAGGGGGTGGGTGTGAGCCTTCTCTAGGGGCTGACTCATGGACTACCTAAGGCTTGGGGATTGGCTGGATATGAAAGATGGTGAACCCCCAAAGCACACAGAGCGAGCTTTTGTACAGCCATTTAGACCTCTTTGAAAAGCACCTGGGGCTCAGCTCCAACAGCCGAGGTGAGGAGGTGGGGACATCAGACTGGGGTGGGTTGTCACCCTTTGTTTCTTCCAGGTGCTCCTCCATAGGCCTCAGGGCCACCAGCTGCAACAGTCCCTGGACCCATACTGGGGGGCAACATGGTCACTGAACAAAGAAATTGGTCACTGAACAAAGAAATCTGGTCTTTGGTGAAATTTGGGACTGAAATCCAGCTGAACAATGCTGCCCTAGCTGTTCCAAGTATAAGTCTGTGTCCATCTTTTCTATCTCACTCAAAGGTGCTGTGTGGATTGACAGGTGAGTGATCCCAAGGGCCACAGCACTTTAGATGGTTTCATGTTAGCTTTTGTTGGATTTTGATGGCCTGTGCTGGCTCAGGCAGAAGTAGCCACTGAGATGGAGACACACAGGGAGACACAGGGGAAGGCATAGAGCTGGGCTTGGGTAGGCATGTTGGGGGCAAACAGAGGGAGCTGTTGATTTTGCTGACAAGACGTAGAGGTGGCAGCTCACTGAAAAGCAAATTATTGCAAAACCTAGGGAAATTGCTTCTTCTTCACATGTACCTTCTAGAGCTTTACCCCAGTTGGGGGAAAATTCCTGCCCTACAATGCCCTGGGCTAAAGGTTCTAACCTCTGGTATGGGCTGGTTTCTCTGTCCTCACAAAATGCATGTACTTTGTTTTACTGACAGGCTATAGGATTGGCAGGGGACTAACGGAGAGTCTTGGTGATGGAGTCTCTTCTGTGTTTCTACTTTCCAGCTCCAAGTTCTTGGCTTCTCCTTAAATGGATACTGATGATTTTTCTGATAGAAAAATTTCAGAAAGCTCCCATCTGGGCCAATCTGTCCTTCAGAGCTGCAGTGTGCTTGGAAGACTTAGTTTTTCATTCCTTCACTCATGCACTCATTTAACGTGTTCCGATCTCACCTTATATTACACATATTGTTCTGAGCAAAGAGGATTCACAAATGAATAAAGTATAATTTCTGTTCTTGGTAACTGACAATGTATATGGAGTAGACAGATAAGCACTCGAATAGCCAAGATTCTTGTGATAAACTGTGTAATGCAGCCTTTATGCCTAAAGCTGACCCTGGGTGACTGATGAAATGGACTCCTTGTGGCTAACATGAAGCATACCAGAAATGAAATTAAGCAGCCATAACAAAAAGAGGGGTTGGTCGCGTATCCTTGTATTGCTAATTACCATGAAGATTTCTCCCTGTAATTGAGCAGAAACAAGAACTTGAAAAACATTGTTTCCCACCTTTCCATGGTGGTCTGCCTGATGGACTTCCTGCACCCCTCCTGTGGTCCTGCCAGCAGCTCTGACTGCAGGGGAGACCAGCCTTAGAAACGGTCTTTCCTGATAAATAGCCACAGACCCCAAGCCGGTTACAGCCAGCCTACCAATAGACTCTGAAAACAAACTGTCTTTTTTTTTTTATTATAAAGATATTTTATTTCTTAGAGACTTTCCAGGAAGGAAAATGCATATAAGTAAATCTTATTAGACCCCTGCTATAAGGTATATACATATTTGTATTGCATTACAATACAATGGAATTATTGATGCAACCTTATTTTAATATACTTTCTTTGGAAAAGTCCATTTTTATAACTTATGTCTATATATATACTCTTCAGTTCTCTACAAAACCCCACTATAATTCCCTGTGATCAGCATGTATCTAACTTCCCTCTACCTCAAAGATGAAATATTTAGGAGTTTACCTAACAAAGGATGTGAAAGATCTCTATAAAGAGAACTATGAAACTCTAAGGAAAGAAATAGCTGAGAATGTTAACAAATGGAAAAACATACCATGCTCATGGCTAAGAAGAATCAACATTGTTAAAATGTCCATACTACCCTAAGTGATATATAATTTTAATGCAATCCCCATTAAAGTTCCACTGTCATATTTTAAAGATCTTGAAAAAAGAATACTGCATTTTATATGGAATCAGAAAAAACCTCAAATAGCCAAGACATTACTCAGGAATAAAAACAAAGCAGGAGGAATCATGCTACCAGACCTCAGACTATACTATAAAGCCATAGTGATCAAAACAGCATGGTACTGGCACAAAAATAGAAAGGTAGATGTGTGGAACAGAATAGAGAGCCAACAGATGAATCCAACTACTTACCGGTACCTGATCTTTGACAAGCC
>CAUYQV010155324.1:0-43563 GCA_963574575.1 Galagoides demidoff | reverse complement strand
CCTCCCAAGTAGCTGGGACCACAGGCGCCCGCCACAACGCCCGGCCATTTTTTGGTTGCAGCCATCATTGTTGTTTGGTGGGCCCGGGCTGGGGATTCGAACCCGCCACCTTAGGTGTACATGGCTGGCGCCTTAGCCAATTGATACCACTTATTTTTTAAAGGCACATTTAAAGAATATTTATCAAGCATCTGATATGCATCAGATACTGTGCTCAGCTTGGTGAATATAACAGTGACTGACAAACAAATCATCCCATTCCCATCACCAAATGAAGAATTGGAACTGTGCTCAGTGCTGTGGACAGCATGGGCCTGGACAGGGACAGGACAGAGGTTCTGGCCATATTGGAAAGGCTGGCAATGCCTCGACTTGAACCTGCATATGGAAGAGGTTACCTACATGAAGAAAGGTAGACTCCAGCATTCAGCCCTGTGGGAACCACCTCCCAGTTCACCCGGCAGGCCTGTGCCGAGGATCTGAGAGATACAGTGTGAGTAAGGCGCATCTAAACCAGTCTGAATGAAGGTATTTGTACCTTTAAGGTCTGAGGTGTGCCTGAGGTTTCTCCAAGACGGAGGCAAATCCAGCGCTGATTGTCGGGAGCACAGTGTGCCCTGCGGGGCAATCCTCCCACCAGTGCTTCAAAGGTGGGCACTAAAGCCACACATCGGAGACAGGAAACAGGGTGAGAGGCTGAAAAACTTCCCCAAGGTTGTCCTGGCAGTAAGTGGTGAAGCCAGGATCGTGGCCAGGTCTGTGCAGCCCCATGCAAGGCAATGGCTGCCAGGTCCATCTCGGGAGGTGTGAAAGTTAGCATCCGTCAGCCAACACAGGAAAGGAAAGAAGCAACAATGGTTACTGAGGAAATTAGACTCTACGTTCATTTCTGAAGGTGGCACGTTGCCTGCACTGGCTATTGGGCACTTTGGGACTAGGAAGGTCCATCTGTTCCCAACACTCTGCTTCAAGGCTCTCTGACCAGCAAGCGTTAGTGGGAAAGGAAATTGTGAGGGAGCCAGTGTGTAGGGGGGAGGCTCAGCTTTGCAGCAGAGATAGGGCTGGCTGGAGCAGGAGGGGGAAAAGATTTCAGTTGGAGCTGAAACTTGAAATTCCTTCTCATTTTCCAAATGTTTAGAGACAGATCATTATTAGAGGCTGACACACTGGAGAGGCATTCATTTTAACATTATTTCTACTTAAGAGGATTTTTTTTTTTTAAGACACAGTCTTATTATGTCGCCCTCAGTAGAGTGCCATGGCGTCACAGCTCACAGCAACCTCAAACCCCTGGGCTTAAGCAATTCTCTTGCCTCAGCCTCCCACTAGTGGGAACTACAGGCATTCCCACAACACCTGGCTATTTTTTGTCAGGTGCCATTGTTGGTTAGCTGGCCTGAGCAGGGTTCGAACCTGCTGGCCTGAGCAGGGTTCGAACCTGCCAGCCTTGGTGTATGTGGCTGGCGCCAAAACCCCTGTGCTACAGGCACCGAGCCTCTACTTAATAGTTTTTATCAAGATCATCCTCAAATGCTTTTCTTGTCTCTTTAATCTGAGACTAATCTCCAAGGATAAAATCATCTCTGATTTAATCCCAAACCTGTTCAAGACATCTCTCTTTACTTCAACTTCCCTGGGTCTCTCAGACTGAATATTTTCCATTCAGTTTTATTGTCAGTCACTCCAGGGGAAGAGTATGGATCAAATTAACAGAGAAACTTGAGTTTGTAAGCTAACATTTTAGTGTGATGTTTAATTGTATTCATTTAAAAAAATATTCATATGTCTCTTTTTTCTTTCCCCTAGAAACGACATCATTTTCTTTTTGACCCTTTCAAAGTTCCTGGGATTCATGGTGCTTTACCTTTTGGCTAAGAATTCACCATCTGGGAAACCAGTCATTGCTTTGAGAACTCCCTAAAGGACAGACCATATGCCTGGACTTTTCTAACACTTAAATACTAACATGTGTTTCACGATTAATTTAAAATTGGTCTGTAGTTTTTTCAGGTTAAATCCAGGCCCATTCTGTTTCAGCTGTTATAAGTCTAGGCTACATACGACTAAAGACTTCCCTTCTCCCTTTATGAACTTCCATTTAAGATAACTTTATACTTTAAAATTACTGGGATTTTGCCAAATTGATGACTGTATTTCCAAATTCAGTTAAGCTGATGTATGTATGTATATTTATTTCCAGACTCTCCATAAATGTTTACACTATCTTCAGAGGAAATAAGTTAAAAACCCATACATTGAGGAGTATTTCTCACTTACTAATGCTGGATTACCACAATTCATTTTATGCTAACTTTTCTGATAAATAAAATACTGATTTAATGGAACAGAAGGATGGCTATTATACTCATAGCATAGCCATATAGTCAAATGTTAAAAATATAACTATAGCACTATATAATTTCTTCACATTCATTGTAATTCTTATGGGCTAGAATAAAAATACTAACAACAAAACAGAAGTCACTTATCCTAAATGCTTAAAACAGAAGGAAAAACAGTAATACCCAGATTTATTGGTATAAGATGTAAGAAAATATATTTATTTTTTCCATGACAATACTATGATAAAATTGTTAAATACATGCACATTTTAAAAACAGACATAAGTAACATCTTTAGAGTTAACAGCCAAGCATACTAGTTTTATATTTATGGTGTCTTAGTAATAATTATATTCTATGTTCTTACTATAACTGTGTTTTCCAAAAGACATGGAAACTAAATTTTGAATTTATACAATGATGTAAAATGTCCAAATTACCCATTCTAACAGCAACATAATATCCAAATTTTCATAAGGCAGGAAATACTTCAGTTGCCATCTCTGTAAGTGGGGTTGTTTTATTCCAATTAAACCCCTAATTCTGTGAATCAGACTGAATCACATAAATATACTTCAATTTATAGTTTACTTCCTATACACGGGTCATTATGAAACTTTTGAGATACACAAAAATCAAGAAACGGAAAATAATCTGAGCAAGGTGGAAGCTTGCATGGGTCAATCATACAGATGCTGTTGACTTTGTTTCTTGGAAGTGATAACAGCCCATAATACGGTCTGTCTCAAAACTTTCACAGTGACCCACATTTTTGGAAATTTAAGTGTTTCCTTATATTATTAAACATGATTTTCAGAACTACACATCATAATTGATCATTCACATTAAAAAGAAAAAGAAGAAATGTCTGTAGTGGTAACATTTCGAGGAAGAAAAACGGGAAGTTTTAGATTGGCAGTTTCTCCCTATTTTCTTTCAGCTACATCTACAAGCACGTGACGAAACAAAAATTAGTAAACAGTTACTAGTATTTATAAAAAACTGAAAATATTCAACATAGAACACAACCTTTAAAAGCAAACACTCGTTCTACAAACAACCTTATGAAAGACAAAAACTTGCATCTGTTCACAGTATGTGTATTTTGTAAACAGTAATTCGCTATAATGTAATTTTGAAAGTAAAAAATGGTAATTTCCTAGTGTTATAAGAACTTTTGACCTATAGCCAGCAAATGAAAGACAAGAAAAAAGAAAATTTCTGCCAGGAAAGTTGAGTATTGAAAAATCATTTATTTTACCTTTGAACATACCTTTAAGGTAGTACTATCTCAAATCTAGGATTTCTATTTCTCTGTGCAGGCCAATCTTTTTCCAGCAATTCGAGCTGAAATGTATTTAAGAAAAGGGCATGCTCCTTTTGGAGAAAATATTAGGAGAGAACAAATCCCAGGGTATCCATAATGTAACACCTACACCTTCACAACAACGGTTTCTTTTTTGCATGCTGTATTCCACTATTCACAACACTATTCACATTTTTTCTAAATATTAATGTTGGAAGGAAAAATTAAATAGAAGGAGCCACTAGCTTATGTGATATTAGAAATAAGGAGGAAAGTATTTAGAATCAAACTGGGGAAAGATGGAAAACTAATTTTTATGAAAACCATTATTCAATGTTCTTTTCTATCATCGATTGCAAAAATACTTACACTAATGTTAAACCTAATAGTTTACAACTTTTCCATGTTTTAATAAAAACTGTATTACCACCTAGAAATATTTTGATACTTTATATTACACCACTGGAATGCTTAGGAAAACAGTAAAGTTCAGAAGTTAAAAGGTACCCATTTAACATGGAATACTTCTAAAGGGAAATATATTTTAAATGTATAAGGAAATCCAATAACTTAAGTGACCCATTCAATCAGGTGTGCATAGTATTTTAGGTTTAAGTGAAACACATAAGGTCTACATTGTTAGCTTTTTAAAAAAGTTCTGACTGGCTACTGTAAAGGCAATCTTAGAAGACATGTAAATATAATAAAAATCAATTTCCTTATCAATTAGAACTTTTTCTCCCCACTCACATCTCTTTGTTTTTACAGTATTCAGTTCCAGCAACCAAAAAATAATGTAAGTTATTAATGATTTGTTTTTGGCTAATATTCAATCAGTTATAGTTTAACTTCTATAAGAGCTTTTGAATTTATTGTTTCTATGGTTCTTTAGCTAGGCACTTACACATATAAACATTCAGAGGGTTTCCCCCTTAAAACGCTACTTCTTAATTTTTACAAAAATGCTGCAGAGTTAAGAATTCATTTTGTATAGGTAAATTCTGTTTGTAACTTGGATGGATTTTATAATCCAAAATTTTAATATTCCTAATATAGGGAGAAATAAGTGCTACTCGTTATTAAAAACAATAGAATCCTATCATAACCCAAAATCATAAAGATTTTTAGATATATTCTAGAAAAAAAAATCATACCCCCTGAACCTTTTTATCATATAAAATAAAGCCTGATGTATAACTAACTAAATGTTATTCTTTGTCTTCTATGTTGGAATTGAAAATGGTATATCTGTATTTTAATTAGCATGTATATAACCATGTAATAAGACAAAAGCACTAATTGAATGGGAATAAAAACCTCACAAAATAAGAGGTTTATGTATTATTAATAGTCCTGGTACATAACCTATAAAAAAAATTAACCAAATTCAAACTGAGTCATTTCCAATGATATTCTAAGGCTATGTCTAATAGGTAAATGTCCTGTAAGTTCGTCTACAAATCATTTTCTTCTATGAAAAATTCTCTTTTAGACATAAAAGAGGGGCATGACAGCAATGAAACTTTGATTCAGCAGGAAATAAAGGTTTAAAATAAATTTAATGCTTTGATGAACTAGTTCATCGAGTGCTCACATTAATCAATTATCCTCACACCTCAATGCACTGTTTATTTGCCAAAACATATACTGGTGGTACAAACATGTCCCTAGTTTTGTACTTATCAAATAAAAAAAAAAACTATCAACATTTAAAATTATGAAGAAATAAGCTGAGCAGGACTCTTTAACACAAATTGTAGAGCCATCTCTAATAGTAGATTTGAATCTATGAGTTTCAGAGCCAATCTAGACTTGATATACACCACCCTTCAGGAGAATTCCACTGCATCTACAATACTCTGGGGTGGGACTCAGACAATAAGAATTAGTCAGTATACTTTCTTGGTGTGCCTGAGTCTTTTTAATCTAATGATCGTATATTTTGCTGTGAAAGGCCCAATTTTAAAACTTTCAATGTAAGGAAAAGGGGCATTTTGTAAAAGCTGTACAAATTTTAACATAGTTTAAAATAGAAAAAAGCAAAAATAACCTTAGAGCAAACCAACCAAAAATTTTATCAGATTATGTGCCCGTGACCAGTCAAAACTTTGAGATAACATTTTTTTGAATATTGACATGTTAAGGAGTACCTAAATTTCAAAACACCATAAAACTGATTTCAAATTCCCTTTATAAAAAGAAAACACTTGCTAGTCTCCTTCACTAAATGACATTTAATTACCCAAATTCAAAAAGGACTTGTAATGATCTTTAAATATGGACGGTATGAAGACAATTAAGAAATTACAGGACTAATTTTCAACTATAATACAATATGTATGAAGTTTTAAGAAAGTGACTTTTTACCAAATTTCTGAGAGTACAATAGTACTAGATGTTCTAAATGCAATCTTTCAGATTCATGAGCTGAGAAGTGTAATGCTGGTTTGGAAAAGGAGGCTGACACTTCCTCTTTTAAACTTTTCAGTGAGTGGCTGCTTCTGGGTCTAAGCTGCAGGGACACAGCACCTCAGCCACACAAGCACACAACTCAACTATCCAGATACTCAGGGCCACAGTTTCACATCCGGGCCTGTACAGGTTCAACAAATTGGAGACTTAAGAGTGCATATGTGTGTTAATCCATGCAATATAGAATTCACAAGGTTCACCTAATGTCAAAAACCTAAAATTTTAAGAGTATTTTTATTATTATTTAAAATAGCCACTCACAAAAGAAATGACCTCTACAACGATCTGATCCCCATTCCTCACAAGGGAAGCTTGATTTAAAACAGGCTTATAAATGAAATGACTTATAAGAGAGGTAAAAATGTGTCTTAAATGAAGTACTATTCAAAAGACATAATGGACAACTAGATTTTTCTAACCAATGGTTGGGATCTTGCTGAGGAAAGAGGAATTTCCCAATTATTGCCCCAGTCAGTAAGGGATGGGGAACACTCACCCAGATTCCCTTTCTAACTGGTCCTTAATTATCCCCCTAAAGGAGATGTAGCTAATTTGATTGGACAGGGTGCAACCATGATTAAAAGGCCTTCCACGGAGGCAAGATTTCTGCACTGACAAACAGGGCATGTCTGCCAGCCTCTCAAACTGGATACAAGACCAAGGCTGTTCTCCCCCTCCCCCTCCCTGTGTTAAGGCTCCCCCCTAGATGTACAAGGAGGATGGGGCTGGGAGGTAACAACCACCAATCTGTACATGGGTCTGGCTATCTTCAATGAAATGGAGAAAGGCAAGGAGACCTGCTTTGGCCTCAGACTTGAAACATGTTCATCTAAAATACAGCGAGGTATAAGGAGCATGCCCAGACTAACAGAGTGTTACTCTGTCTCTTGTTAACCTAGTATAGGGGATGGGTGACTAGCACTCTGAACTTCTTCATAAAGGACAAGCAGTGAATTCTTGGACAGAATGAAAGGACTTAAGAGCCCCAGTGATGTTCACCATTAGCCAAACAAATGAGTCATTCCTTCCGTGGGTTAGGAAAGGCACTGGGTCCACATGGTCACAGTTAAGATGCACATATATTGATGACAGAGATCACTCTCTCCTGTCCTTTTCCTGTTATTTCAGGTTAGCATCATTTGGATCAATAAACTTTTACCACAGTCAATGTTTATCCTTGTCCTAAAGAGATGAACACAGGAACGGGGAAAGAGGCATGAGTTGGCGCAAGTGGACGACAGTAAGGCCAAGCTTTGGCAGGAAGAGGAGGCTGTGCCAGGCCTGAGTGCCTGGACTGGAAGCTCAGGAAAGGAGCCAAAAGGCCA
Organism: Galagoides demidoff; assembly: GCA_963574575.1. NCBI lineage: Eukaryota > Metazoa > Chordata > Mammalia > Primates > Galagidae > Galagoides > Galagoides demidoff. The sequence goes on along the minus strand of CAUYQV010155324.1, from coordinate 36,118 downwards.
GAAAGAAAGACGAGAGAAAACGGTGTAGCGATGGCTCCACTTTGACCTATTTTTCATTACTGAAAACGTCTATGAACTATTATACAGTTTTAATATACTATGTATGTACATAATTAATTGTATGTCATTCCACATATCCATAATATGAAGCTTAGAAATTTAGTTGAATCCTAGTAGTTAAAAAATCAGGATTCATTCACAGAGTACCTAAATAGATTTTGTTCCTTGTTCTGTGGCTTTTTTCCACAGCGTGGTTTTTAAAAAGATACAGTATGAACTTGAAAAAAATAATTGATTTGTTCTTTTCAAATATATTACAGAACTTCAGATGACCAAAAAAAAAAAAAAAGTATATCTTATTCAGGTATTTTAAATTTTCAGGTACATTTGCCTTAACTATCTAAAGATAAAATATACAGACAACTGAGGGCAGGGGAAATACAAGACGTCTTCTCAGTTTTTTATTCTGCTTTCCTCAAAACCACCATCACTCTAGACGTCACTTATGAGAAACTCGGGTGGGCAGATGATGCCATATTGAACGCTCAACCCTGCACAGCCCACCAAGCAACTGCGGTACCTGCCATGCAAGTGTGTCCATGGACTCCCACCCATTTATGACATTTACTCAGAAGCAGCCCTTGGCTAACTGTTTCTGGAAGCAGCATTGTCTCCTTAGCTTTATATTTTAAAATGCAAGGACTCAATCAGGTAAGTCTGGAATGATGATCGTTCAAGAGAAAGGGAGAGGTAAGACTCAGGAATAGAAGCAACACTGGCAAGGAGGTGTCAAAGATGATCTCTGTCTCGGTGACCAGGCTCAACGGCACGGTCTTCTCAGGAAGAACGAAGGCCAATCAGAACTAGATGGATAGCTAATGCCATGACATATTGCTTAGTAGTCATCTCCCATGGTCAACCATTGGAATTATATACTTATGAATAATATTGAATTTGCTCATATAAAGCTGACATTGTATCACAGAATGGTTGTTTTAAAAAAAAAACTTGGGTCTATGGTCTTAGAGATTTAAATTTTAAATATTAGGTCAACTATTGCAATAACAGAAGCTAGCAAAAAAGGGAACATATAATGAAAAGGTTTGCAAAACCCACCAAAACAAGAAAACATGATTCTGATTTGAGAGGGTCAGTGTCACACGTGTTCTCCAAGTTTGCACCCCTGAGACAACTGTTTGATAATCATTATACAGTAGGCACAGAAATCAGCATACTTTATCAGACAAAACACTAAATAGCTGTCACTACATTAAAAATTATATTAATTTTTGTAAATGCTGTGGATAGAGGAGAATAATCTTCAAAGTTTTAAAATCTGTGCTTGGAAAAGTCAGGCAAATAAACATCATCTGTTACTTTGGAGTTTTTCTCCCTTGCCTGCTAATCCGATTTCAATTCCGTAAAGTATACATCTGAGAAAACCATTAACAACAGAACAGAAAATAGAGTGGCAGGGTTTGTTTTGCATGTATATAACTAGTCAGTATTAGCCATGAAGTGTTTCCTGAAGGTAGAGCATGTGAGAATTCTTTGGCTCGATCACAAGAGCTCCAAATCTTGGGTTCTGAATTCTGAGTCACTAGACTTTGGCCTGTCAGACCACATTAAAAGCACATTAACACTTTTGGTGTAACTTGCACGTGGTGAAGTTCACCTCACTAACAACAGTACTTCACAGAATTACTCCAAGAGTGCCCCGTGCTGACATTACAACACTGGCAATAAGAGCTTATTGAGATGGCAGGTTGGAGTGACAAAGTGACACTGTTAATCATTCGGTTTGTTCTGAAAAAAGTTTGTAAAAGACCACCCTCCTCCATTCGATTTCGGAGAGTCTTCATCTTTAGGAGGAATCAAAAATTGTCGGGAATTAATGGAGCAAGGACTTCCAAACGAGACAACTTCACTGTTGCTGTCCATGGATCTGGGGGAGTCTGGCGATACCAAGTTCCAAGTATTTACATTTGCCTGAGGTCTGTAACCCGCAGTTTTATCTAAGTCATCTTCGGCAGCGAGGTCTTCTACAGCAGCACTGATGGGGAGATGCATTTGTGGCTTGTAGCCTGCCCCCCCTCCGGGGTCCCTCTCCAGCTCTTCTTCTGGTTTTGTCTGCGGCTGGTACATGGACTGAACATCAATGTAGACCACCTGTGAAGCCCCTCCAGCCTCTTCTCCTGCTGGGTTCGGAATTTCTTCCTCAATAATTGGTGGGCAATAGGACACAACCACATGGTTTTCAGGCTCTGCATCGGAGCTCTCTTCAGGACACTCAGCAACTGGGGAAATTATTTCTGTGTCTTCTATTTTGGAGAGTGTTGACCGAGTTTCCAGAACCTCAACATTATTTGGGGTACAAGGATTCATTTCCAATGTTTTAAGACCACTGCTTCCCTAAAAATAAATTTAAAAACAGTGATTGAGCAAAGTAGTGAGTGTCATTACAACATTCCTCACACAAAAGGGGCATTATCTTATTGTCCCATTTGTCTGTAAAGATGTGTCCCTGCACTTCTGTGTCTATATAGAGAAGAGCCACCTGCTTCCTCCATATCAATATTTTCTTCGCTATTAATAGGAGTGGGGGAGAAGAACATCGCATAAACTAGCAGTCTCCAACCTTTCTGGCACCAGGGACACTTCATGGAAGACAGTTTCACCACAGATGTGAAGAGGGGGGAATGTGGACAGGAGTTTTTAAGCACTGGATTTATTATGGTCTCTGTGCAGTCAAACCTCTCTGCTAAATAGTAATCTGTATTTGCAGCTGCTCCCCAGGGCAGCTCCACCTCAGGTCATCAGGCATTAGATCATCAGAGATGCGCACAACCTCGATCCCTCAAATGCACAGTGTGCCGTAGGGTTTGAGCTCTGATGAGAACCTAATGCCGCCACCTTCTCACAGGAGGCAGAGCTCAGGTGGTGATGCCCACGCCATGGGGAGGGCTGTGAACACAGACGAAGCTTTGCTTCTAGCTGCTCACCTCTTTCTGTGCAGCCCGCTTCTTAACAGGCCAAGGACAGGTACCAGTCTATGACCCAGGGGTTGGGGACCCCAGCCATAAATAATTTATTTAGCATTAATAATTTTATAAGTTGAGCAGATGGTAAAGCATGCTATTTTCTCAATACTTTTTATTCTAAGTAACATTTGCATGTTAAAAATGTTTCATAAAACCTGGAAAAAAGAAGCTGATACTTCCAAGATAAATTAAGAAAATAAAAAATTACCTCACAGACACTCTTTTGAAACTGTAATGCTTTACAATTTTCTGGATTTGGAATATCAGGGTAGAAGGTTTCCTTAATCCTTTAAATAAAGAATGATGAAGTAAATTTAATAATTGTACGATTAAATTACTAGATAAAAAGCAAGTTAATACATCATCAGGCTTATTTTGAAGTATTTATAAATGCTTTAATGAATTTCTGAGACAAAAATGGGAGCTCTGTAGGGTGCTCGTTCACCAGAGCCGAAGTGCAATGCAGACAAAGGCCACACGTGTCAGTCAGCACTCACCACATTCTCATAGTTACTATTGAAAGGAACTTTATTATTTGAAATTTCAACAGCAAAAATTACTTTGTTAACATGAGTCTGTAATGCTCTTACTTCTAAACTGAATTCTTACTTTGTCCTTTTTTTTTTTTTTTTGAAATAGTTGTTTATAAAATGTGATTTTTGGTAATGAGAATACGGTTACTAAGACAGACTATTCTATAGTTCCATCATTCCTACTACTTAGGTTTACAAACCAGAATTGCTAGAATACATTCTCTTCTTTGTCATAAATGATGGCATCTTTAAGGCTGGTGAGGACCTGTCTATACACTAATGCAGTCATTGACCCCAACCCTGGATGGCTCCTGCCAGGTGACCACACAGCTGGCAGGTCCTCTCTCCTGCTGGGCCCTGCTGGCCCCACTTCACCTCATACCACCCACTTCTGCTACACCCAGCCAGCCACACACAGCTCCTGTCATGTACTCCTTACCCTTTGGGGCTCTCCCACAGAGCAGATTGGCCAACCATCTCTCCCTCCCATGATGCAATCCTGCTGCTCTGCTCATGGCCCCTGGCTCCCTGCCTTCCTAGCACCCTCTGCAAGCATGTATCTTGTAGATGTTATAGTTTAACCCCTCATCCCCCCTACGCCATACGTCTAGGAGGATCACACTCATCTTGTTCACCACAAATCCCCTTTCCCATGGAAAGGGTCACTCTTATTGGTTACATAAATGAATAAATAAACAACATGCCCAGCTTCTCTAAATAAGGCACCAAGACAAGTCAGAGCTTAATCATAAAATTAAGATTTTATGTGGATAACTATTGCCCATCAACTATTGTCTGTGAATTATTTTTACTATAACTGCTATTACTTTAAGTTATTACTGAAAACACTAGGGAAAAGTTTATACTTTTACACTCTATTAGTTTTAAGACTTTTAAACAATATGTTGTGTTCTTGCTTAATATTAAATTCAGCATGAATTCTGACTAAAACAATTTACTAGTTCATTGCAACTAAAAAGAAAATGCTTAAAACATAAACTAGGTAAAAGTGCCCTTAAGAACAAAACAGCAAGCGTGAACACAGGTCCCATTACCATTCTCTTTTCCGATAGCAAAGGATACTGGTTACCACTCCAACAATAACCGCCACCGCCACGGGGATGAGAATGGCAATAATTAGCCCCACAGCTGAAAGGGAATTTTACAAATATTAAAATCACTATTTTCAGTGTGAAGTATAAGCTAAGTTTACATTAGAAGATATTTAAGTTGACAGACTATTTAGGAAAAAATCAAAATTAACTGCTCTAAGGACACAAAATGTAATATTATATATTAAATATAGTAGTAATATAAGAAGTATTAAAGTAGTAAAGAAGTATTAAAACATGACTTTTAATGACTGTAATAGTTTTTATAGTAGTATGTTCTCATAAACAGGGCTTCTCAATCTTTACTTCTGACATTTGAGGCCAGATAGTCCCTCACTGGCAGGAGCAGGGTTGGTGGGCCCAGAGCCCCGCAGGAGCAGCAGCAGCCCTGGCCTCTAAGCGCTAGATAATCAAAAGTGACACCAGTCAGTGCCAGCTGCCTCCCACCTGATAAAGTCATCCTCTGTTGGCCCACTGCTTTAGAGAACCAAATCAAGAGCTACGTGTAAACTCCAGGTCAGGGACAGAGGAGAAACCCGAGAGCAAATTAAAGTTCTTTGCTGGTTGACAGTCAAGACCATCATTCTTCTCTCATCTCCAGCTTATGAGTGTTGAGCTATACAAAAACTTTTAAAGAATATTTCTTTTATGTTATCCTGCACACGTTAAAAATCACAGAATAGCTGGGACAAAACATTTTAAACTGGTTGACCATTATATAAAGTGAACATGAATTTGGACCTCTAGACTTCAAATGTATCTCCATTCATTAATTTCTTAGGTACTCATTTGGAAATAGCTTCAACTAACTGACAAGAATAAACATCCAGTCATCTCACGGCCTTGTAATACGTTCTTCTACCAATCATAAAAATGCAACAAAATGAGGAATTTAAAACAAAAAAGGGGGAAGGTGTCTCTACATAAACCCAAATCACTAGGAACATGATGCATTTAACGATGGAAAGTATCTCACTAGCAATCTGTAACTTACAATTTTCCTTTGTCACCACGTACATACTCTTCTCTGGGCCCATTCCACCATCTGTATAGGCCCGCAAGACCAGGTGGTAACTTGTTTTTCCTTGAAGGTCAGCAATTCTCAATGTCTTCTGGGATATGTCCGTAATATTCTTAACCTTTATGTCAGAACGACCTATTTTTTAAAATGGAAACTATTATTACTAATGTCTACCTCACTTTAAGCACATGGTAACTCAGACCTGTCATATCACCTGACCTTCTAGGGTGATGCCTTTCTGTGGCCACCCCCAGCCAAGGACTATGGAGCCAGCCAGGGCCACATTCAAGTTCTCCCTCTGCCAGCCAGAGGGGCCTACTATTTAAACCCCTCTGAACTTGAATTTCTCTAACTATAAAACAGACTATGGGCTGGGTATAGAGGTTCATGTTTGCAATCCTAGTAGCACTTTGTGAGGCCAAGGCAGGAGGATCATTTAACACCAGGAATTTGAGACCAGCCTGGGTAACAAAAGTGAGACCCTTATGTCTTACTTATAAAAGATATGCCTATAAAGAAAAAATCAGCCAGGTGTAATGCCAGGTGCCTGCTGTCCCAGTTTCTTGGGAGGCTGAGGCAGAAGGATCAATTGAGCCCCAAGAGTTCAAGGTTACAGTGAGCAATGATCATGCCATTGAATTCCAGCCTGAGTGACAAGGTTGAGATGCTTTCTGTTTAAAAAAGAACAAAGAATAGTAAGAAATATTACAACTCACCTCCCAGGGCTACAGGGCTGCATCAAATTTTCACACACATCCTCTAGAATAATGCCTGGCATACAGAAGGCATTTTGCTCCTAAGAGCATGAAAACCACCATGACCCAAACCCACCCGAGCTGACCCTGCCAGTGAGAGTGGGAGGCGGGATAAAGCACGAGTGCAGACAGAGGGCGAGGAGCTCAGATCACTCAGAAAAAGCACCAGTGTTATGGGAACTCTCAAATGGCAGGCTAAGGAGAAAGTCTGAGTCAAAACAAAGTGTGAAAAACTATCTACACTATTACTTTTCAAAATTTTAAGCAGAATAATACAAGATGATAGTTTAAAAAATCACACAGTACTAAACAGCTAATGACAAAAAGCAGCCGCTACCTACCAGCCTCTCTCCTCACCCCCATAGCCACTTTAAAACCATGTTAAGGGTTTCTCGGGTATTTGCCTCCATATTTCAAAATAACAAACTTGAACAGTTGCTCTTAACTTTGACCTGTTAAACCTAAAGGCAGATGGAAACCGAGTTCCTCCACCCTCTGCCACTCTTTCCCCCATCATTCATCTAGGAACACTGGAACATCTGCTGAAGCCACATAACGTGGTCTGCTCAGACAGACTGCTATGCACCATGTTTCCCTTCTTGATTTCCTGTTGTTTAACTGCTTTTTATTCTCCTTTGCTTGCTTTTCTTTACACCAATTCCTAATTCCTCCCACATCTTCCAATGAAGATTCAATATAATTTTCCACATGGCCAAAACAATAAATCCCAGCCCCCACCTCTCCTTGGTTGTCCTCCCCTCCCTCTGGGACCCGTCCATCCCAGGAACCCTCTGTCCTGGGAGCCCTCCCTCCAGGACCCCTCTGTTCCCGGACAGCCTCCCTCTCCCACTCTCCCAGCTGCCGCTTCCTGATCTTCCTCACTTCCTTTCTGGGTTACCACGATGCCCTCCTCTATTTGCTGCCTGAGAAGGACAACATGGGGAAAGTGAATACTTGAGGCTTGCCTATCTTCAAACATCTTCACACTACTCTCACAGTGTTTGATAGGCTGATGGAGGACAGAATTTTAAGCTGGAAGTAATTTTCACTCAGTATTTTGAAGACAGTGCTGTGGTCTCTTCTAGTACCTAGTGTTGCTAGAAGTCTGCTGCCGTTCTTATTTCTGATTCCTTGCATATGACCTGTTTTTCTCTATTTCCAGGGCTTTTTCCCTTCATGTTTTGTGCTCTAAAAGTTCATGATGACATACCTGGACATAGATCTTTTTTCTATTTATTTTACATGTATTTAATGAATCCTTTTACTGTACATATACTCTTCCTCCCTTATCCTGAGGGGATATGTCCCAAGACCCCCAATGGATGCCTGAAATCACAGTTAGTACCAAACTCTGGATAGAAGAGGTTTTCTTCCTATATACACATGCCTATGATATGGTTTAATTTATAAATCAGGCACAGTAAGAAATTAACAATAACTAAAGAACAGAACAATTTTAACAATATGCTCCAATAAATGTTACATGACTGTGGTCTCTCTCTTGCTCAAAATATCTTAATGTACTTTACTGACCTATTTTCGGACTGCCATTCACTGCAGGTAACTGAATCTGTAGAATGTGAAACTGTGGATAAAGGGGCCCTACTTGCACTCAAGTCCTTCAGTTCTGAGAAATTTTCTTCCGTCTACCCCTCTACTCAGCCCAGACTCATCCTACCCATTTGCCTCCACTACCTGGTCTGGCAGTGTGAATCCAGTCACTTCTCCACGAGAACTGACTTACATTTCATTATCCTCTACTCTTCTAAGTCGTCTGTGCCACTTCTACCCCCAAATTTCTGACTCTTCTTTTTTGGTGTTGTCTAGTCTCTCACATTCTTTCTCTTTGTGCCTTCATAAGGGTTAGCAACTGGTCAGGCAACTGGAAATCCAGATGCTAGAATTTTAACTGGTTCAGGTGTGAAATTTCTAAGCATCTGAAGAAAGTTAAACTAGATGCGGGATGTTTGCAGGATTTGATATGAGATTTCTCCTATCCACAGACAACCCCAAAGGTTGAGGAAATGCAGACCTCAGTGAACCGGGGCAGGCGCACACTGAACGCAGCTGCTCTGGGAATGACTCGGATAATGCCCACTCAGCATTTTGATGCCGAGTTGTTGTTCTCTACTTGTCAGACAGGCATTAAATAATTAAAATGATTTCTTTCCAAGGAGAGGTCATCCAGGGAAATGAGAGCGCTCAAACTGAAAAGATGATATGCTTGTGTTATGTGGCTATGAGTAAGAAACATCTGACTCCCGACAAATATAATTTAAGGAAAAACCAGAAATTCATATAAACAGTTTTGTATCTGTGAAGCTACAAATAGAAAATTGTATGTCTAAAGTCTCTGGACATACAATCACCCATTGTCCAGGCATGTCTGTATTTTTTAAGGCTTAATGAATGAATACACACATTCCCAATAAAGTCAATTAAGTTTCCCAGCTTATTAAGGCCACAGCTAAAGATGTTGCTAATGGGCTGATGGCTCTTGGGTGAATTATAACTGAGTATGTGAAGTCATTCTTTGGATTCCTGAGCTTCTCTCTCCTAATTTTCTAAGCAGACTTTTCTTCTTTTTTAAAGTAAACTTCAGGAGATATTATGTTATGGATCACGCAAGGCTACAAGTCATGATCTCTGTTCTCTGGTGTTTATAATCAAAGGCTTCAGAATAAAGTATTTAAATGACTTCTGAAAGACTACATGTCATTCATTGCATAATAAAATCTGAAAACAGAATGACTGCGTTTTCATTTCCCTCGTCTTAAACAGTTTTGGAAACCATTATTAAACTCCCGAGCAGCACTTTCCTTCCCCTTCTTCCTCTTCTTCCTCTGTGGGTAATGAGAAACTTCTAAGACACACACCACATTCACACAGTCACTCACTCACCTGATTCCAAACCTCTCATCTTAGATGTGTCTCTTTCTCCTTTCTCAAAGTAGAATAAATATCCTCTTAAAAAGCCTCTAAGCTCTTCCACAGGAATATCTTCCCATTTTACCAATATGGAATCTGCAGAAGTATCTTCAACGCTAAAATCTGGTGCAACAACTGGAGCTGTCAAAGGAAAAAGTCAGTTGCTAAAGTAGAGTTTACTAAAACAGAGTAGGACAATAATGTTTCATGAGGTTTCCAGCCCCCAAAATAACTAAAGCTGGAATTAAAAACGTTATTTTCTATTTAATCATGAACTTCCAGAAATATTATGATAAACATTTTTGTAGTGAAGCTTATACGCTAATAACTATAGGCAGAAAAAATATTTGTAGCAACAATGGTAGAACTTATACCACTACTGCTTTTAGATAAAATCTGTATCTAGGGAAGTAACCTATGCAAAATCTTTAAGTGGCTACTCAAATAGACTTATTTGTATTTCCACTCCTTATTGACAGTCCTGAATAAGTTAATTCAGTTTTAAACTTTATTATATAGGAGCAAATTAAACATTTTTGACATCCAAGTTAAGATTTAATTTTCTGGATGACAAAACTAAAATTATGAATTTCAGTGTAGTAGGGTTATTAGTTCTCCAATTATGTGCCCAGATACCTCCAGTGGTCTCTAGGTTAAAATGTGAGATGGTCTGCCTCTAAAACCACACAGTCCAAAGAAAAACTTCAAGGTCTTATATAAATTTTAACTTTTCTTCTTGGAATAAAAAATAAAATAAACATTTTTAAATTTACCTTACACTTTCCTTGAACTATGAACTAAACATTTAATTCCATTTATTTTAGGAATTCAATCTTACTACTATTGCTGAGTTTTAATTTTTCATTGTTACCTTGAAGTCTAAAAACAACTTACCCATTTAACTTACCCAATTCTTCTGTATATCCAATTATGGAACGTAGTAACTGATATCCTTGATTTCTGCACCCATACAGGAAAAAATTATATCTTATACCTGGTTGAAACTGATCTATAAGATGAGCACAATAAGTAAACTTTCATAAATATATATATATTTTACCATGAATATCCAGTGTAGAATATAAAATTTACAATAACTTATTCTGAAATTTCCAAAGATAATTTTCAACAATTGCTTTATTTAATAAAAAATACATCTATAGCTTCAAAACTGGCAAACAGAATAAATATTGGCTAAACAAAAATTAAGCACATTCGCTTTTATTATAAGAAGTATAATAAGAAATTATTATTATAATAACATGCCATCTCCTTGAAGAGAAAAAAGGTGATCAAGGCTTATATTTTGTTCCTAAAAATCAAGCAATGATGATGTCTTCCTGGATATGAAGGGTCAGATCACTAAAACAAACTACTGCGGCTCTGTGTCATGCCTCTATAAATCCCTTCCCTACACAGTGTTATTGCTGGGTTGGAAAAAAAATAACAAACTACTCTCTTCCTTGCTCCAAGAAGCAGAACTGAAAGTTAACTCTATCTTGAAGCTTTAGTGTTAAAGGAACCTTATGGTCTATTACTCTTTACAGCATTATCATGAAGTGCTGGGTCAGTTAATTCCTTAAGACATGCAGGGGAAGTACCTTAACTTTAGTTCAGAAGGCCCTTTTAAGCACCTCAATAGAATACAATGTGTGTCCCTGGGGAACATAGAGATGCACACTCCCCCCACCCCATAGCTTGGAGACCTGGCAGAGTGCTGGGGAAGACAGATGTGCGAGGTTGGCCAAGACCGCACGTTATACTGAAGTATGGAGCAGAAGCTATGGAAACTTAAATGAGAGGTCAGATGAGTCCAGGAAGATCAGAAAAAGCTACCATTGCACAATAAAATCTGAAAACTAAAATATTCACAAATGACTGCATTTTTATTTCCTTGTTCTTAAATGGGCCTTGAAGAACAATGAGCAGTTCATCAGTGATGATCTAGGAAGAAAATGCTGGAGGGGAATCAGCAGCATATGCCACTGCATTTAATTTGCTGAATACAATGATTCTAGTGTGGTTAAAGCATCAGTTTTCCAGTTTTGTACCCACAGAACATCGTGGTCTACAGGCTCAAATGGGTCAGCCTCTAACATCACATAATCCAGAGAAAAACTGGACAGACTTGTCTAAATTTTAACTTTTCTTCCAATAGTCTTCCTTAAATGTTTGCTCTGTGCAGGCAAGTTCTAATTCAATATTAATGGAAACTCAAACTTAACCAACAGTCGTTAGTTTTGTAACTTTTTTCTTTGGGGGAAATTATGCTTATAGTTATAACTTCATATTGCATGTACATTAGTAAGTCTATAATCTTGTTTTATGTAAAATTATGTATTATAAATATTCTATAGGACTCTGTCTCCTGAAAAAAAAAAAGCCTCAGTGGGTTAGAGCATTAACAGAGAACAGACCACAGGATAAGAATAAGAGGCCTACTATGTTCTAGAAGTTCAGCAATAAATAAAAGATAACATTCCTAACCTCCTGAAACTTTGAATAGCCTCAAATTTGAATACAGGTTCTATCATATATTAATTTTGTAACCTTGAACACGTTACCTAATTTCTCAGAGTCTGTTTTCTCAAACCCACTTACAGGGCCTTTGCTTATCTGAGTTGGCACAGACCTTCTCCCTCAATTATCACGGGGCCCACGTCTCTATATCCCAGGGGTCTCAGCCAACACTTACATCCATAGATATTCTCCTCACATCCACTCCATCCTACCCTACTCCATCCCAATTCTTCTGAAAGCCTAGGTGAGAAAGAGCAGACTGAAACTGTGTGAGGCTCAGTCAGCTCCATGGAGGTACAGGAAAAAGAAGGGGGGGTATATGGCTGGGTACCCCAACAAAGGAAGTATGCTCTAAGAAAGGATAAAGGGTACAGCTTGGAAGACCATCGCTGCTTTGGCCAATTCCATATGGAAGGAGTTTCACTTTACTCCAAGCAGAACTAGAAAATAATCTAAAACTGTATGTGCTAATCCACTGAACAGGACTCATCCTTACCACTGACAGTGAAACCGCAGACTCGCAGAGAGTGTTCCTGGGAGAGAGGTAACGAGCAGGCGGCTGCTCAGCGCACTGAAGTGTGAGGGTGAACCAGGAGGCAGAAATGAAGCAAGAAGCTTCATAGGCTCCAGGTCCAGAAATCCCATGGGATGGGCATGGCACACTATCATCAGCTACTCAGAAGGCACAAGGGTACTGAAAAGAGGCCTCTGGTTCCAAAGGACATGGCTGCTTTGGCTTGTAGGTTTCCAAAGACTCCCCTGCAGCTAAGCTTCACAAGCAGGCTATATAACATTAAGGGCCTCACAGCTCAAGGGAGGGGAGCAGCAGAAGAAAGGAGTGCAAGCCCCCCACTGTGCCCACACCCACAAGGTTGCTGCCACCACCACGACAGCAGGGAATGAGGCTGGGGTCAAGTCCTCTGTGCTCATCTCCCCAGCCTCAGTCACCTAGGCCCTGGGCCAATGACAGCAAAGGAATCAGAGTGAGACCACCTGCTTACAGTTTGGAGTCTTCTCTTTTCACGAGTATTTCCCTATGTTGTCAAATCCTTCACGTAATTTTTAATGCTATTTAACTTTCCATTTTATAGATGTGACATCATGTACTCATTCTCTTATTTGCTATTTGGGTTATTTTCAATTTTTTGCAATGACAAATGATGTGGTGAACATTCAACACAGATGTAAATCTGTGTTATTCTCCACTTATTTCTTAGAATGAATTCCAGACAAATAACTACTAAATCAAAGGGTTTGAACCCCTTCATGTACAAACTGCCACAAACTACCTTCTGAGAAAGTGAAAGCCACTCACAGTCACCTAGTGGTACAGGAGAATGATCACATCACTGCACCCAATCCCACATGTATTGCTTTTTAAAAATATTTTTTCAGAACTTGAATTGAGAGACACAACCCATCTTACCAGATTCTATGAGAGCTTCAGTGCTGTTTGAAGGAATTTTTCTCCAGTCCATAAGGCATGGTTGGGACTGAGATGAGTTACACCACTTGATGACATAGTCACAGGTCATGTTGGGGTCGTAATGCCAAGTGAGGAGAATCCCCCTTCCCATTCCAACGGCTTGCTCTGTTTTCAGATGATCTTCAAAAAGAACATTTCACTGGCATTAAAATCAAAGTTCACGGGAATGGATTAGAGTTATCAAAATTACTTCACTGTAAAGAAATTATAAAGGAGTACTCAAACTAGATCAACCTTTAGCAAAGATTAGAAGTGCTGCCTGTTATTTTTATTGTAACAGTTATAGCATTTACCTGTCCACAGAGATTAACACAGCAGCAGAAAGGAAATGACAGAAAAAAACAAGAAACAAACAAATAGCTAGTATCAGGCAGTGATATGCTGGGGCTGCGATATGAAGATCAAGACCAGGAAGGACGGGTTGAGGGCATGCACTGGTGGGGCGCTGGTGGGGACAGGGCTTGGTAAGGCAGGGAGGCAGCAGGAGGCTGGGGAAGACACGTGGACAGTCTCAAGCTCTCTTCTAATCATCTACCACTGACTCCTGGCTCCTGAGAGCACAGAGGGAGGGGGAGGGCAGGGCAAACACACAGGAAGAAGGAATGAACTGGACCCTTTTCTTTCTTTAGTGGAAGACTGCTACCCCAGACCTGGGCTGGAGGGGATTCTGGATGCAGGGAGCAAGGTGGGGGAGAGGGGATCCCTCACTTCAGGTGGACACAGGAAGGGGGACACCTATACTGTGCCCCCTGCTTACAGAGAGGCAGGGCACAGAAGCTGGGGGTAAGGAAACACAGTGGGGGCTGTGGAGAGGTTTGGTTTCCTCATCCTGCTAGATCACACTTAGGTGAGAAGTGGGGGCCCAGGCTAGGGGTGAGGAATTGAAGTAGGGGTTAAGGTAGTGTGGTCAAAAGGGAGAGGGACATTTCAACAATAGAAGAAAGGAAGTAATTTCTACAATTGATTTATATTTAAAGGTCTGGTAAAACATCACAGAAAGGTTTTTTGAACAAAATTTGCATTCATAAAGTGCTACTGGACACAAGACAACAGTTGGCTTAGATCACAGACTGGCCACACATAACAGCTTCTGGGTTCAGCGCAAGCAGGGCTGCCAACCCTGGGAATCCTCAAGAACGAGGTATTCTGGGTCTTTGATACTTGTCTGAAGCTGATGACTCGGCCACTGTTAGTCCTATACTGTCTTCAAGGGACATGTGGAAAAGGTAGGGTGGTAGCTCTTGAATTAAAAGACAACAGAGCTACTGCCTAGCACTGGGAGAGCAATGAGATGTACCATCTAAATCAGGAGGCTATCTTTTCATGGACGTTTGCATGTTTCTCATATATTTTTTGCCAGGTCAAAAATGAAGAGCCATTAGCCTACACTGCCATACCACTGCCCCGAGGGCCTCTCCAGCCAGGTACGCCGCCTGGGCTCTGGGCATGCTCAGCATCTCTGCCATCCACAGTGCTTCCCCTTTCTTTCCTCCTAACACAACCAAGAACCAGTCAGGCAATAAGCAGTAAGAAAATGCCTCATGCCAGAGCTAAAAAGATGTGCAGAGGACCCACACTGGACTAGTTTTTCTTCCTCTAGGAGTAGGTAGGTATTGAAAGGTGCTCCCATATTGGGGCAAGACAGCAAAGGGGGGGACAGAAAACGACATGAAAGAGCACTTCGGTGGAAGAAGAAGGGGGTACAAGTGGCCATTTGAAAGCAATGACTCAAGAAGTTGTCGAGGTAGAGAAACTAGGGAGGAATACACCAGTCATTGAAAATGTGTAAAATTTAAAGGAAGATTCTAAATAATTTTAAAATTATACTAGTTATTTTTTAAGAGCCTATGTTGAAGATCTAACTTAGCCTTCAGAAGACTTTCTTATCAATAAAGAATTCCTATTAGTAAGGAATTTCTTATCAAAAACTGCCAATTAAAATGAGTAGTTCTTCCTGAGTGTAGCTGACACAGCATGAACTCTCAGTCTTGGAGAGATATTTGAGTAAGCTGTTACAGTTATTCTTCCTAAGAGCACTATCTACTACCATAACTCTTCAACATTACATACTATGGAGGAAGTGAACCCTGATTATTTACCCATCAGTGCACATGCGTCAAGTCAACGCCAATGACTGTTCTCTCCCAGCGAACAGCAGACACTAATCTGCTTGTTCCTCCTTAATGTATCAGTAGCAGCGGGATATATGAGAAAAATACTGACATCACATAAGAGCAAGTAATATCATAATTGTTCACTGTAATTTCCTATTCTCATATACTAAATCATCTTAAGCACTCACCATTTGGAATTTCCATGCTAGCTATTTTAGAAGGTGGCGATGAACCCACAGAATTTTTCGCGACCACACTGATGATGTAGTCGTTTTTATCAAGTTGTATTTCTGCTTTGTGCTGAGGGTCAAGGATCTCAGAAAGGGACTGTGTTTTCTCATCTGATGAACATGACACATTATAAGAAAGTATTTTTCCATTAGCTTCACTGATGGATAAAGGCTATGAAAAACAGAAAAATAAATTGTTGCAAAAAGTGACCATCAGGTCCAAACTGGATGACATATTAACAATAAAAAAGTAACATCAGAAAAGATGAGATGCTTAACAGTGTGAAACAGATTTAAAATCCACTGAGACCTGGGTAAATCAGGAGAATGATACTGAAGAAAAACTATTATTTGCTGTAAATAGTAAGAGTGCACAGAAACTTAAAAATTAGGTAAATACACAATAATATTTATCTTCACATTTTTCAGACGCAAAATTTCACAAAGTGATCAGAAACAATGTTCTACTTAACACAAAAAAGTGTCTTTTAAAAAATGTTTATGTAGAGAGAAGGAGGGAGGGAGGGAGGATATACAAAAGTTGAAAGAAAACAAGTAAAAATCTCCCATATCCCTACCTCTTAAAATCATTTATATTTTTTCTAAGTTTTTCCTAGGTGTAGGCTTTTTTATTAACATTGTTTTAATCATGCCACACCACAAAATTTCCTATTATTTACTTCTCTAAAATGTACACAAGTTCCTGTTAATATGTTATATATTTTTTAATGGTTTTATATTTCATGCATTTTTATCAATGTATTGGAATATTCCTAAAATAAATAAAATTTAAATTGTTCCCAATTCTTAACAATATTAAAAATAAATACTTTGGTAAACCTTTTTCTGTCACTTTGTTTTCTTTTTCATAATTAGGATTTTTTAATATGAATTTCCAAAAGTGAAGTTACCAAACGAGAGTAAATGAACATCCAATCTTCTTCATGGATAAAGCCAACATGCTTTCAAAACAACTGCCTGCACTTACACAGCGACGTACGGGCTCCACCAGCTCAGACCAAGGCTGATGTCAGTTGACACTGCTCAGAGCGCGGCTCAGGAGACGTGTGTGATGCCT
Organism: Galagoides demidoff; assembly: GCA_963574575.1. Classification (NCBI taxonomy): domain Eukaryota; kingdom Metazoa; phylum Chordata; class Mammalia; order Primates; family Galagidae; genus Galagoides; species Galagoides demidoff. Next base: position 19,300 of record CAUYQV010155324.1, on the reverse strand, counting down.
CGCCAGTGGCCTGCTCCAGTGGGCAGGCTGTTGTCCTAGGACCTGTGGGCTTCCTGTGATACTCGTGGCTACTCACACCTTGAGACAGCTCCCTGCCATCTGGTTTCTGTCATTCTTTTCCTTCCCAATCTCCTGTGCTGGCCACTGCTGCTCCTCCTCCTTCTTCTTCTCCGCCTCCCCCTCCTCAGCGGCTGGTACCTGGTATGGTGCTATGGCTCCATCCCTGGCCCACTTCTAATCTTGACTGTCCCCCTAAGTGAGTCCATGTATGTGCTACTCAAACCTGCATCTTTGGCTCTGACCTCTCCCCTGAGCTCCCAAGCCTCACAGCAACCACCACCTACCTAACTCTTCTCAGATATCCCAGTGGCACCTGTCTTGAAAACTCAACATTTCCAAAACAACATAATTCTTTAACCCAAACACGCCCTTCCTTGGCAAATAGTGACACCACCAACATAATAAAGTTAGCATCTGAATTGCTTCAATATTTTCTATCCTTAGTTAACTTTTTCACCTAGTTTTAAAAATATCCCAAACTCTAGATTTAAGCAAATTGTGTAAGTAGTTACTGTACTGTCATGAAGTCTGACGGAAAGCTTAGAGAAACCAGGGGATTTTCTAATCAGAAGGGGATGCAACAGTCAAATACAGACGACAATCTCAAAGCAACGGAACTCAGGTTAAACTTAGATGTTTACTTCTTTACTGAAAGCTGTAATAATGTCAAATCCTCATAACAAAATTAAGTTTTACTTCTAATAAAAAAATTTACTACTTAAGTAAATTCTATTATAACTGCCACATAAAATGTAATGTAGTAAACAATTGTTCATGCTTTTGATTTTCACAAAATATTTTAAAAATCCTTTAATACACAAATATTAGTAAAATAGAATACAACTCATATTTCATCTTAATATTTTACAAAACCATGCCAAACTTTGTAACTGGCAAGTTATAGCACAATTGAAGAGAAACAGATTACACATGAAATATGTAAAAGGCAGGTCCCCAATCATAAAAGAAAAATGTAATAAATACTTGGGATTCTGACTTAAAGTGAGGGAGAAGGAATTCATGAAATCCTCAGGTCCTTTACAGGCCTCATAAAACCAAAAGTACGCTCAGAGCTGAGACAGAAGATCCTCACTAAAATGCCTGTGGGGAACTGGGAGAGATGAGGCATTTGGGAGGTTTTGCGACCAGGTTAGATTCTCAGCGATACTGCAAATAAAGAAATTTCATCTTGATAACCAAACTACCACATATAAGTTAAACATATGGCACTTTGCTTATGAGGTTTATCTTACAGGGGTACAAGTGAATCTCTCTAAGAGTAGAATGAGAACGTTTTAAAACAATAACTGAGAAAATGACATGAAGGCTGTGTTGATCAGTTTGATGGAAGTATTTCCGATTGCATGTGAAAACCCCACACTGTACCCCAGAAGTGCATTAATGTACATAGTTAACATTCAATAAAAAAAAAAAAACAGAAAAAAAAACCTCTCTCTCTCTCTTTATCTATCTATCTATCTATCTATATATATAATGAATTGAGGTGACATATGTGAGGTACATAATGAGAGAGAGAAATATATATATTGCCTTGTTAAGGGGCCACTAGCTGCCAGCAGTAAGTCAATCTGTATGATAAAAATAGACTGCCATTGTTAGGTGCCTCATGTGTGTCACCTCAATTCCTCCTTATAATAATACCACATGGTAAGCATTTTCCCCCTATTAGTAGTGTAGGAAAATGAAGCACAGAAGTAATTTGCCTAAGTTCGTGTAGCTGGTGGGTGGCTGAGGCTGGATTCGTACCCTGGTTTCTAAGACGGGAAACCCAGGGTCATTTCTCTCTCTAGCTCCTTTCCTCAACAACTCAAGACATCTGAACTATTTCCCTATCCTTACTCTGTAATAGTGAAGAGTATATAATGAATGGTAAAGTTCAGTGCTTTTTTTTTTTTTTTTTTTGAGACAGAGCCTCAAGCTATCCCCCTGGGTAGAGTGCTGTGACATCCCAGCTCACAGCAACCTCCAACTCCTGGGCTCAAGCGAGTCTCCTGCCTCCACCTCCCAAGTAGCTGGGATCACAGGCACCGCCACAATGGCCGGCTATTTTTTGGTTGCAGCTGTCATTGTTGTTTGTCAGGCCCGGGCTGGATTCAAACCTGCCACCTTAGGTGTATGTGGCTGGCGCCTTAACCACTTGAGCCACAGGCGCCGAGCCTTAAAGTTCAGTTTTTAATGTGTTCTTTTATTACCTAACCTGAAGCAAACCCTGCAGGTAGGCCAGAGACTAGGTGTGAGCCCAGGCTCGTAGCTTTCACCTTCTGCTATTCTTCAGGCCCATGACCTGAATGAAGTTGCTTGATGTTTGTTCACGAACATGCAGCCTGATGAAACACAGAGCTTTCTAAAATTCTTGCTTACTAGTGGATCTTTAGGGATTTTTCAACAGCTGAGTGCTCTGGAAAAATCTCCCACCCCTCCCTGAAGATCTTACACCCCCAGATTCAGCCCAGTGTAGGGGGGTGGCATAGGTAGGTGGGGGCAGAGAGCAATGGAGGGAACACCCAGCTTCACAGAGCCTCACAGCAGAGATCAAGTTGGTGCACACAGTGGCTGAGCTGACCTTGGATGTGAAATATGTAATAACATCCAGCTATTTTAGCGATCTCCTCCTTAAGCTTTCAAACCTTCTGTCTTCTCTTTGGATTTTTCAAAGAAAAGAACAGCCCAAAGATATCCCTCAATTTCCACCAGGATTCTCTCTGTGACTATAGCCCATTTGTTAGAAAAAGCCAAATAGGAAGTAAGGTTGGTCTGATATCACCAAACAAAAATTGACACAAGACCTCAGTGCCCATGTTTTATAGCTGCATCGCCGTCACCCAACAAGTCAGTAATAATAATTTCCCAAAGCCGCCTTGGCCAAGTATAGCCCCTTTCCTTTACGACATGCTTCCCCCTTGATGTCATGCTGCCTCCTCTTTGGCATTTTACTAGATCTTGTGGGGCCCTGCCAAGGGCACCAGACAGGCTTTCCGTCAGGAGTTTTTCCAGGCTAAGAGCCAAGAGAGTGGTTTGGGGTTGTCCAGAACCTCCTTAACTGTTCTTTCAGCCCTGATCATTTATAATAGAGGCAGGCGGGTGCAGGACACAATGGCTTATGTCATTGGGTGGTTTGCTGACTGTTTGTTAGTAGATGACACATAGAATTCTACCAAAGGAATAGAAGCTGTCAATACCAGTGTGCAAGTGATCAGGAAGGAGGAAGTGAAGAAGGCGGTAATGGGAAATATCTACCAACTGATCCGTCCTCATGAAAGGAAGAAAAAATCCTTTAGTTTTGCTAAGGTGAAAGCTCCAATTGCAACTAGTAATCAATCCGATATGTAAATCTCTGTGTTCATTGTGACTTTCCCATGGTGTGAAGTCGGCGAGACTCTCGCATTGAAACACAGACATCCCGCTGGAACTCCCAGAGCCAAGCTGGAAAGCTGAGTTGCCTATCAGTAAGCAATATTTTTTTAAATCTTGGCACCTTTTCATCATGACATCATTTGGTTTCGCAGCTCAAATTGCTTCCTCGCTGATATTCTTTCCATCCAGAGCAGCAACATGTACCTTGTGGTGCTTTGGAAATGCCTTGAGACTTTCACTCTATTTTTACTTATAAATAGGTTTCCACTCCATCTAAATCAATTCATGATTAGATTAACTTTTATGAGTCTCTGAAATATTAACATAAATAAGAACATGGAATAAGCTGTGATAAGACCAAACTCAGCTGACACAAAAATAGTAAGCAACTAACATTGATTCACGATTCATCCAATTTTAAAATATTAGTTAGCTGGGTAAATAGCTGTCTTCCCAATTCCTTTCATCTAACTCTTGATTAAATTTGGATTCTATTTTTGTGTCATTTCTTCTAGGGAGATTGGGAGAGCATGATCTACTGCAGTCTGTGGGATTATTTGGTTTGAATTTTCATTTGTCCTGCTTATCCATAGGATACCTGAAATTGGCAGTTTAAATTGCAAAGCACAGTTCAGATATATACAAGCAGCCTCAGAATAAAAACTACATCTCATTTTTTCATAGATTACTTGAATTCTGTTACATTCAACTGCATCAAGACAAACAGAGAGTGCCTTCAGCAAGATGAGCCATTGCTTTATTTTTAAAGCTCGCTTATGTCAACGCTTCCTATCCATGACTAGGTTGGCCACCATTATTCAGGGGTGAGATCAGAGTCCTTTTCTTTCCTAGAGCTGCTTGCCATTTTCCCAACACCTGCCTTACAAGTGACAGCTCTGTGGGTGTCCTCATAAATTACAAATCATGTGCCTTGGTTCTTATGCCTTGGGACAGGCACAAAGTTAGAAACTGCCCTGTAACTTTAGAACTGTAGCTGCAGGATGGGACAGCTGAGGAGAGAACAGAGATGCATATCAGCAGGGGTCCTGTTAAGACTCTATCAGGCCACCTGCCTGATGCTGCTGGACAATTTGTACCACTGGAAACTGAGTTGAAGCTGTAAAATGGAAAGCAAAGACAGAAGGAATGAATGGATGCATCTAAGATGAAGGACTTTTTCTCTTTTTCCTTTTTAGGGTAATCTTTAGGGCTATCATTATATGGTTAAAACGAGTTCCTTTTTAGCACCCTCATTTTGTTTAAAAACTTTTTTTTTTTTCAGTTTTTGGTCAGGGCTGTGTTTGAACCCACCACCTCCGGCATATGAGGCCAGGGCCAGTGCCCTACTCCTTTGAGTCATAGGCGCCGCCCAGTTTAAAAACTTTTTTTTTTTTTTTTTGGAGACAGAGCCTCAAGCTATCCCCCTGGTAGAGTGCCATGGCATCACAGCTCATAGCAACCTCCAATTCCTGGGCTCAAGCGAGTCTTCTGCCTCTGCCTCCCAAGTAGCTGGGACCACAGGCGCCCGCCACAACACCCGGCCATTTTTTGGTTGCAGCCATCATTGTTGTTTGGCGGGCCCAGGCTGGGGATTCGAACCCACCACCTTAGGTATATGTGGCTGGTGCCTTAGCTGCTTGAGCCACAGGCACCGAGCCCCAGTTTAAAAACTTTGATTGTATTTGCTAAGACTGATGAAAACTTGCTAATCTCAAATGGAATAAAGATTTAATTTCCTCCTGCTTTAAATGTTCTTCTTTTTCATGGATTCCATAATAAAAGATTAAAGTAAATATAGGAACAGCCAAACAATGTAAATATAGATAATAAGTACCTTTCTTTCCATGTCATCCATCCTAGATGTGCTATAGCACTGTAATACCTGATATCCTAATAAGGAAACATGGTGTCTAAGTTTGCTAGCGCTGTGTAACAAGTCACTTCTAGAACTTAGTACTAAGGACCATCTATTATTGTTTTATGGGGGTTCAGGCTGGATGGGCATTTCTACTATTCAAGGCTGCAATCAGCTGAACTCACTCAAGAGTGTATCATCAGCAGGAGGCCCAGTAGATAGCAATCCTGATCTTGGCTGAATTCCCTCCCATATCTGGAGCTTCAAGCTGGGAAAACCGAGAAAACTTGACTCTCTTTTTCTCATGTTTCATCCTCTAGCAAATGGTCCTGGGCATGTGATAATGATGAAAGTGTAGGGACGAGAGGAGAACCAGACATGTACAAAAGCATGTTAAAGTCTGTGCTCAAGTTTTCTTCTATCCCATTGGTTGATAGGAGTCATCTGGCAAATCCAGAGTCATTAGGGTGGAGACAGGCTAACAGTGAGTGTGGACACGTGGAGACATGAACAACTGGGGCCATACATGCAGGATGGATTTTCTGCACATGAAAACAAGCATATGTTTTCCATGTGAATTATTTGCTGCTGTTGTTGTTTTTTTTGCAGTTTTTGTCTGGGGCTGGGTTTGAACCTGCCACCTCTGGCATATGGGGCCAGCGCACTACTCCTTTGAGCCACAGGCACTGCCCTTCCATGCAAATTATTGATGTAAACACTATGATTAGGGTTTAAGTATTTTATTATAGTCTGTTTATTTGAAAATCAATCATCCAAAATGATTCAAAAACTAATTTTCAGGTAAAAAGAATACAAAAAAATTCAACACAGTTAATGATATTAAAATATACTTTGGTCCTCATAACATTGAAAAAACTTCAAGAAAGTAAATTTTTGGACTGGGATAAGGAGTCAGTCTGAAATACCACTTCTCCTTCCCTCCCCCCATAACCTGTTAGGTGGTATTCTTTAACTCAGCTTAAGTTTATTTATAATATTAGAACTCAGACACAAGACCGTGTCTTTGAAAATCCTTCGATGGAGTAGAACAGCAGATCCTGATATTTCTAGTTTTAAATAAGAAAAAAGTTAGAAGGAGAATTAGGAGCCTCTCTTTTCTTCCATGCACCTGAAATATGTGTTTTCCAGGGCCCAGGGCTGCAGTTGATCTGCATTGATGGTTAATATTACATTCTTAGGATAAATTAGGTGCTTTGCTAATGCTCTGCATAGCAGGAGAGAAAACTAGTCAAGTTTGCTGACATGTAGGTTTTGCCAGGTGTCTAGTTTGGTCGTGATGATACAGGATTTTCTCTTTTGCCTCCTGCTGAAGTGGAACGAAGACTCAGGGCCACACAGGCAGGCGTGCACTATGTTCTGATTTAAAAACAAACCTTATCTTATGCTCCGAGACAGGGAAAGTGTTCTTGACCTTGATGTGCTCTGCTGCACCGATTATGTTCTCTTAGTAGAACAATCCCCACAGCTGAGATGACTCTAGGAGAAGGAAATTCAGTGACCTCCTGGTGTGTGTGCATGTATCTTTCTTTCCTTTCCTTTTTTTAAACCAGCAGCCATACAGCTGTCACTTCTGCTTTCCCCAAAACCACACTTCGTCCTGGGAATCTGAAAGTGGAGGAACAGTTCAGTTCTCAATGTGTGGGCCAGCAGCATCAGAATCACTTGGGAACTTGCTATGAACACAAATCATGGGACTCCTCACTCCATACCCAGCAAATCAGAGACTCTGGGTGGGGGCAGGGCATCTAGTGATCTGTCTTAAATAGCTCTCCAGGTGATTCTGAGGCCTGCCAAACTTTATTCACTGGAAAATCTATCGCTGTGATATCCAGTATAATAGCCACTAGCTACATGGAGTGGCTTCAATTTAAATGACTTAAAATAAAATTTACAATTCAGTTTCTTACCTACGATAATGATATTTTGAATGGGCAATATCTGACATATATGACTAGTGAACGCTATTCGATGGCAAAAATATGGAGGAATTTTATTCACCATTACAGAAAGTTCTTTTGGTCAATTCTATAGCTTTTTTTTTTTTTTGTTAAAATAGCTCTATAGCTTTGTACATCTTTAGCTGAGTTTCTTGAACTCTAAGGTCCAACAACCCTCTCTAGAGTGTCTCACATAATGATGGGGCATGGCCTTGACTTTCCTAACTCAGGAGTCATTTATTGTCTTCAGACCTCTGAAGGTATTTGGACATACTGACATAGGGCTTCCTTTCCTCCTCGTATGTCTCCTATTTGCTATTTACCTTTTGAGGCTAGAGGAAGCCAGGCAGCCTATGCTGGCCCCATCCCACTCACAGATGTTTTAATTGGCACTTTATTTAAATTAAAAAAAATTCAGATTAATATGAGGGTACAAATGTTTAGGTTACATTGTTTTCAATTCCAAGGTAAAGTTCAAGTCTAGTTGAGCCCCTCGCCCAGGGTGTGCTGAACATCTTCACATTGTGCACATTAGCTGAGATGCTACCCATTGCCCTTCCCCCCTCCTTAATTGGGACTTTAAAATTTGGGATATTTTGTATAAAAATTAAAAAAAAAATCTCTTCTCTTAAAAAAATTAGAGCCTCTGACAATTTACATTTCTCCTGTCTGTAATCTGCTGGCCTTGGAAGTGCCTTCCCTATTTAGCTGGACGGCAACACTGGAATCTGCCATAGGCCTCACCTGCCCAGGTTTACTGTATCACTCCTCACTTGAATTTGAATAGGGTGCTATAGGCAGTCCCTTCTCTTCCTCCTGTACCTCATTTAGGGGATCCTCGTCATTTCTAAAAACCAATCTCTGACAAGCACTCTGATGACAGAAGGACTTGTATCTCCTATAGGTCTTTTCTTTAAAACTTACTTTTTATTAAATCATAACTGTATACATTTATGAAATACAATGTTTGATATACAGTGTGGAATGCTTCGATCAAACTAATTAACCATCACCTCCCTTACTCATTTTTGCGGTTTGACATTTGTAATATACTCTCAGTTGTTTTGAATGTACCCTTGCATTGTGCACATTAGCTGAGATCCCACCAAATACCGTCCCTCCATTCACTACCCCCTCCCCTCCCATCTCTCTCCCCTCCTCTCTTAGGCTTTTTAAGGAAACTTTTACTAGGTGCTCTAAAGTAACAAAGAGGAATAGACCAGAAAAAAACTTAGAAGAGCATTCACAGATTCTCACTTCTGTGGCAGGACCATGCACTGATAACTTCTTGACTCAAAGCAGGACTTTTTCAGTTGCGCTCTCAAGCCTGTAAGTCGCTCCAGCAGTGTTTGCCTCCAGAATCATAAGCGCTTTACAAAAACACCAGAACATTCTTGCTAGGTCCTTGTAGAAAGCAGAGACACCTGACGGAGTTGTACGTGTATATGATGCCAGTGAAAACCTGTATTATAAGGGAAAGAAAGAAGCTGGTGCTGTTTCGTTTTTGTTTTAAAAAAAACCACTACTACATTTTACTCAAAGAACTGTTCTACAAATTGCAGTTTCTTTTTACTGAGGATCTCTCTAGAGTCAGTCTTTATCCAGATCAATTACGTCAACATTCATCATGGAAAGACAAGCTTTGCTGGAGAGAGCACTGATCTCATGGCACACGAAGCATCTCATGAGGAATGATTACCTGAGTATGAAAGCATAGATTCAGTCAGTATCATCAAGGGTTATTTTCCCAGACTCACAAACCAAAACTGACTATCTTAATCTTGTTGGTTTCCTGCTAATTAGGTCTAGTTTCCAGCTAATTATCATACACATATTCTTAATGAAAAGTTGAAGGTTGACTAGAATACCCAGTTGAGTAAAAGAGAGAAAACAGTCCTAAAATGTAGAGTTATTCAAGAATCTTTTCCCAGAGAGATGAGTTAAGAAGCTAGTCTGTTGTGCCCTGGTTCAGAATAAAAGAAATAGGAAGACATTTAGTCCCTCCAGTGTAGTTTTTTTCTGAAATCCGGATCTGATTCCATCACCTGCCCACTTCAAACCCTTAGTGACTCCTGCGGTCTGCCCCTGGGATGAAGTAAATATTCTTTAGTCTCTTCTAGTCTGGTCCCAACTTGCCTTTCCAGTTCCATTCCTTACTGCTTCTTCTGACACTCATATACCCCTAACTGCACTGACATACTCATTTCTGTCCAGTAACTATTCCTTCTGTCTGGAGTACTAATTTCTATTTTCTCTCAAATTTCTGTTCATCCTTCAGTGCCCAGCTCAGATTATCTCCTTTGTGAAGCTTCTCATCTCTGTATGCAAACTTGATTGCATTTACATCTGGGTCCAGATGTTGCTTGAGTATGCATCTTTTAGCGGTTGTGCTCTTTTGCAACTATGAATGTGTATGTCTCTATTCTCTGCCCGTGAGCTGGCCAGGGGGAGGGTCTTTGCCTTATTCATCCCTAGTGCTTAACTCTGGTCCTGGAACATAGCAGCAACATGTTAAATAATTGAATGACTGGTCATTGCAAATGTGAATCCCCCAATACATTCAAGTATGTGTACATGTGTATTATATATACATGCACATAAATATATACTTGTACTGTGGTTTGTATTTTCCAATATTTTCCTGCAAAATGCTGTTCCATGCTTTTACTTGATAAATTGTGAAAGTAAAAACTACATGTGTGTAATTTCTTTGTGCACCAATTTGAAAGTGTCTGGTACAGTGTGGAGGGTTGTATCAGTTAGCAATTGGTAACAAAACAGTAACAAGAACCCCAGAACTTGATAGCTTAAAGCAACAATGATTTAGTATTTCTTCCAAGTCTATAGTTTTCCAAAGAGTTCTGCCGATCGAGGCTGGCCGTGCTTGTAAATCTGCTGATAGGGTGTTTGGGGGTCAATTGCTGTGATGGGTGACTTGCCCTATTAGTCCCAGCTTGTTTTTGTGGTGATGGTGGGTGGACAAAATGGAAAGGAAACATGCAAGTGATTTTTCAAACCTCTGTTTCTATAATGTTTGCTATTTTCTCATTGACTAAAAAAAATAAATAGCCAAGCACAACCTATGTGGGAAGGCATTACTTAGGGTTGTCAATACAGAGGCACAGTCAGTTCATCACAATGCTTAATAAATACGTAAGGATCATTACACTTTACACATTGAAATATAACAACTAGAAGATGGTGCTTTTCTCATAAGGCCTATTATAATCTTAATCCCATTTAATGAATCCTTTTCACCCATTTTCCTTCATCTGTAAATATAGGATTTCTATAAAAATTACATGAAATAATTAATATGCAGGTATTGGCAAGAAATCACCCTTGACATTCATCTGTTTCTTGCCTCCCCCTTTCTCGACTCCATTGTAAACATACTCAGTTTTTCTACTGTCTGATGATATTATGTGTGTATGAGACTACTAAGGAATACTTCAGGGCTTTAAGAGCTGTATTTCACAGATGAATCCACTGACTTAGACATACAGAGGCGGTGTCACCTTGAAATGTCTTGAAAAGAAAATCCTCATATTGTATAACATCGGTGAAAAGCACAATTCATCATTATTACATGTTGCGGTCTTTGCCAGGAGTTGTGGGCACAGTCTGATCCCACGTACTTTGTTTTATGTGAAGATGTTGCTTAGTAACCTTGTGTTAAGGGAAAATGGACAAGGAAGCTATCTCAGGCATGTCTAACTCAGGTCAGCACCATTATATGCTTGGTATGAAACTGGGAAATTTTACCCAAAGTCAGTGCACTCAACACATTTCCTTGGTTCCAGCCTTTTATTCTGCAAAACTAAGTTTGAAACTTGAAACGTGACTTACTGAGGTTGGTCAGTAATTTTTCCTTTTTCGTTTTTCTTTAGTATCTTGACACATAACAAATACTCAAAATGGGTTTATGTTGATTGCTTGAAATTGAACACTGATTATAAAAAGTCTAGTTAATAATTGATTTAATTTAAAAGTTGAAGGTGTAATGATGTGTATATGTTTGTTTATGAAAGGATATTAGTAATTGATTCGGCATTTATTAAACTTTATTAATACATGATACTGCTCGTGAGAGTTTCATGAATTCACTTCAATTAAACAAATAGTTTTTGGGTGCCTTTTAAATGTCAAATACTGTACTGGCCACTGGGCATGCCAAAACACCAAGAAAGGACCCTTAATGTACAGGTCAGTGAAAGCACCGATGTTGGGTCTTGTGGTGACAGTGAACCAGAAAATCCCTAACGCACGATGACTCTTGGGTGTCAAGACTGCTTCACGGAGTCAGTGTCCGGGCTGCAATTATTTGGCAACAGGGGAATGGTTAGTGGGCAAAGTGTAGATAAAGGGTGGAGTGGCATGGCTTTACTCCCAAACTCTGCTCATTTACACTTTCTAATGGATTTGTAGAGATGTAGACACATTTACCTCTTCTTCTAACTTCTTTTATATGTTAGAAATTCATACTGCACATACATTTTACTTTTTAAATTAAGACGATTATTATTATCATTGCTTTTTAAAAATTTGAGCAATGTAAGGGTATATGGTGCACCCCTGGGTGAAGGGCTTAAACTACAACCTGGACTGCACACTGGCTGAGGTGAAGCTCACAGACATCCAGGTGCGGCAGGATATTGTCAGCCTGTGTGGGGTCCGTGAGCACTGATAGGAGCTGGGCTGGGCACCCACAGGATCTCATGGATGCCGGAGCTATCAGCACACTTAAGTTAAATGGGTCTGTTTTCATATTTTTTGTTTGTGAGTGGTGGAGAGAATAAACACGTATGTATCTGTAGGATTACCAATTACACAAAGACTCTGCTAGTGGATGAAGCTTGTGTTTGTGCCCATGTGTATCATGTACATATTCACATGTGTTTGTGTGAGCCCTAAGGATTAAGGACAGATGCCCTTTCAGGGCATCCAAAGAAATTTTACAAAGAGTTAAGGTGAAGGTGCTTTCTGTGGATTTTGCTTATTTCCCTGAAAAGTAAATGAAGTTACTCCCTACAAATAGCCCCTGTCTCATTATGCCCAGTCTGCTCAAGGCTGACTTCAGGCAATTATAGCAAATGTAGGTGACTTTTTCTGTGGTCGGCAATTTCATCTCCAGGATTAGCACTCTAATAAATGCTTGTGTTTAAATACCCTTTAGAACAATTTAAGAAAGTGTGAGCCTGAGATATGTATTATTTTAATTATGAGTTTAAATATTTACAACGGATTTACTAGCTCAGTCTTGAAATTATCGACACTTAACACCACTCATAAACAAAGCTGTTAACCGTCATGACTGAAAGTTTTATTCACAACACCATCGTGCTGTTTTTGAAGTATGCAAATGGAAAAACACTTAACAATATTTCCTTAAGGAGATACATATTAATACTCTTCTTTATGCCTTTTATTATATTTTGTTCACATTGTATATGTTTTCAATAGCCTTTAAAATTTCCCTTGGAATATTAAAGGTTTGCTTAATCCCATTCTTTTTCAGTAGGGTAAAGAATTCCTGTTTTGAGTCTCTATAAAATAAAGTTTCTTCTCCTGCCAGACAGGGAAAAGATAGCTGCTTGGATGCTTTTGTTGGCCAGGAGGAGACTGAGTCAAAATGCTATTTACTAATACAAATAGTCAAGCAAATCCTCCACCCTTTCACTTCACCACTCCTGTGATGCCTGCTTCACTTCCTGGAGCACCAATTCCCGACTCTCTCTTGGGCTTGCATTCTCTGTTCTATCTGCACCTCCCTTTCCGTGCCTCAGTTAGCTTTCCCAGCTGTGCCAAGACAGTGGAGACTTGTACACCTATTTCCCATCTTCCAAATATTTTTGGCATCTCTGAACTATTCACACTTGTGGATTCATTTTTTAAATACCTTTTACTGTTATAATAATAAGGAGGAAGCAGGGACACAATACCCCCACCCACAAACACACACCCCACACACACAGAGGAGGGTTTGGCCATGGTCAGGGACTCCTCCTGTTGTCTGAAGTACACATCAGAGAGATACTGAACCTCTTTAATCCCCATGACTCAGTGGACACAAATATTGGGGTGATTATATGATATGAAGAGAACAGTTTTGTTTTTTCCCTATCGTTCTCAGATATTGAATGAAATATTTGAATACGTGACTTCTGCGGGATTTTAGCCATTTTAAGTCATGTTTTCTATAGAAATGAATATCTGTCATATAAGTAATTTTTCTATGTGTCTTAGGGTTAAGTGGTCTCCTACATTCTCCTTAGGTGAACGAGCCAACACAGTCTATTAAAATTAAAAGAAGAGACCATTGCTTCTCCTTTCATTCTGCTTGAAAGGCAAGTAAGTAACAAACCAAGGTGTTAGCTATAATTGGGTAGGGGTGGGGAAACACACACACATTGATTTTTTTTCCTGAAAACTTGGAAATCCTTGTAGGCATTGTACTTGTCACAGAGAACTTTTTCTGCTCTGTAAAAACAGAAATTATCCAATTTCTAGAAATTATCCAATTTCTAGAAGAAGTGTCTATTTTTTGGTTCCTTCTATGTAAACGTGAAATATAGGAATAGGGGTTCAATGAAACATTCACCCAGAAGAAAAGCAGAGGCCTTGAGCCTGAATACATACCCTTTCCCTGAGCCAGCTGCTCAGGAAACATCAGCTTGAGATATGTCCAAATATATCAATTTGGTCTCTAATTCTGGGTTTAAATTTACCAGGCATTATTGAATGTCACTGAAGTTCCCAGAGACTAAAGAGGCATCAACCTCTGTGCAGTGTGTGAAGCTCCCTGTGAAGAAACCATTATTCTGCTACTCAATTAACTGCTAAGGAGACAGAAAACTATGTGCCCAGGAGAGAAAGCCTTCCTTTGTGGGCTAATCAAAATCCAATGGCTTCTGAAAAGGGCTTGAAAAGATCATTAATTAGGAAGGATGCCTAAATTTGGCATTCAAGGAAATGGTGTACGAGTCTAACAAGAAAGGCACAAAGAATCAAGTCTACGGACCATCAGGATGTCCAGCCTCTCCTCAGCCAGGAAGGCTTCTGAGCCCCATTCGGATCTCTAATTATGGTTGACAATTCAAATTTGATGATGGGTTTCTGAGGAGTTATTTATATATTTGTCTCTCTGATGTTTATTCACTCCTCCAAAATAACAATGCACCAAAGCAGGAATGGGGACTAAAGATACAATTGATGTATTAAATTAGAGAGGTGGAAGAAGCCCAGATTAGAGAGGTGAGGGAAGAATGGGAGACGTGGTCTCTCAGCCACCCTTTGGAGATCATTTTTTGACTTTAATTCCTGGGCTATAATTGATGATCATTGATGTTATTTGTACAAACGTCAAAATGGCGTTTAGTTCCTTTCTCAAAATCATTTTAGTTAGCCATGGATGGAGCAGATTCCTTAATATTATGTGAACACATGGGAAGAAGGCAAAAGTTGAGTGTGAAGACACTGAATATGATAGTCTTACGTAGTTTTAAATACCTAAGCACATTTTCCTGAGATGCCTGTTTTGCCCCTATATGCACAAAGAAGCCGAAAGGGACAAAGTGTAAATCTGATCTGTAAAGTATTGGGATTCAGAGAAAAGTTTAATTATAATTTTGGTTTGTGTGCATGTGTGTGTGTGTGTTTCATTCCTTAGGCCATTTTCTAAAGACAAAAGACCTGCAACAATTCTTACTTGACATGAAAATAATAAATTAGATGGAACTTTTTTCTGGATGTAATGACGGCTGGTTTTGATCAACCTAAAAAAATATTAATTTATACATTTTGTTAATAATCCAAATTGTGAAACTACTTTAGATAAAATAAGAAAATAATACTTGACTCGTTTCATAAAGAAACTAACACTACTATAGTGTTTTTTAAAGTTGATAGGTTCTTTATCTTTCATGTTAAAAATTGGGACAATGACTAGAATTGGTGGATCTTTCTGCTCCTCATGGCCTTCCAGGGACCAACGCTCTTGTCATTTTATTTTTCTACCATCCCTTGGGCAATGTACTTGATTTCATGGGTCAAAAGTAAGTTGTCACGTGGGTTGCAGTTGGCCAGAGGAGGGATCCCTGTGGTCCCAAGAAACCAGCTGTAAGTGACATACAATTCCTTCCTTGTTCTGTGGCAAGGAATTATTCCCACAGCCAGGCTTACCTATGAAGGAGGCTGGGAAACTGAGTCAGAGCAGTGGGCAACAATTTTTTCTACTGAGGCCCAAAATGTAAATATTTTAAATGTGGGGTAAATAAATGGTTGTAGGTTTTTTTTTTTTCTTCTTAGAGTCTTACCCTGTTGTCCTGGGTAGGGTACTGTGGCATCATTGATCAAGCCCAACCTCAATCTCCTTTTGCCTCAGCCTCTCTGAGTAGCTGGGACCACAGACATGTGCTGCCACTTCCAACTAGTTTTTTTTATTTTTTAATAGAAATAGGATCTCGCGCTTCCTCAGGCACTTCTCAAACTCCTGAGCTCAAGCAACCCACCTGCCTTAGCCTCCCAGAGTGCCAAGATTACAGGGGTGAGCCACCACGCCTGGCAGTTCTAGCTGTTCTATTACAAAACAGGTAAACAGCCTGCCAACCCCTGACCTAGACTGTCACATGTGCAGCTCCGAGTCTATTGCTGTGGAGGAATGGAGAAAGGACCTTTGTTAAGAGCCAGCAACCCCTGTCATAGCAATGACAGATTTTTAAAGCCTCCTTTATGCTTCTTAGGTGACTAGAATTTTTACCAATTCTATATATGAACCACACCAGCATGATTTGTAAATCATCTTCTAGGTTACAAAGAAAATAGAAACAAATAACTACCACAAGTCATGATATTTAATAAGACACAAAACCATTCATTGTTTCTTCAAATTGCACTGATTTTGGAAGTTGGAGGATATTTTTATTCTCATGAGGTTTTCTGAATTTCATTACATGCTGCATAAGAACATACTGATTTTTGTTTTAATTTAAGCATTTTCTTTATCTTTTTTGATGGATAATTCTAATACCTTTCCTTGTTAGGCTAACCTTCCAATACATCTTTTGCAATATTACCTATCAAGGAATTTAAAATTTGTACCATATTATCAGGCTCTTGGAATAGATAAATATTCTGTACAGCAAAAGTGGTTGTGATTAAGGTTAGCTACAAATATTTGATGCTCTTCCCATGCAGAAGTGAGGTTATCTTCCCTAGCCATTTGAACAATAAAATAAAGCAGGAGAAATGCTGTGCCATCTTCCAAGATCGGTCTACATCTCCTCTCTCTGAAGCCATGATATATGGTGTAAGAGCTCTGATGACACTAAGATCATCATGTGTGGGGGATTAGTGCTTCAGCTGACAATCCCAGCTGAGCCCAGGTTTCCAGCCACCTCAAGACATAGACTTCAGTGAAGCTGCCTTGGACCCTGTAGGGCAGCAGCCAGATGAACACTAGCCAATGACTTCAGTCAAAGCCACGTGGAGCAATTAAGTCTTCCTCAAATTCTTGGCTTAACACAAAAATTATGAGATATTAAAAGATGATCATTGTTTTACTCGGCTAAGTTCTGGAGTTATAATCACACCTCATGGGTTCTAAGAAATGCACCCTTAGGTGATTTTGTCACTGTGTGAACATCTTAGTGTTCTTATACGAACGTAGATGGTACAACCCACTACACATTTATGGTCTACATGATAGCCTATTACTCCTAGGCTACAAACCTTACAGCATACTAACCATACACACCTGGACTGAATACTGTAGGCAATTGTAACAGAATGGTGAGCATTATGTATCTAAACATATTTAAACATAGAAAAAGTTTAGTAAAAATACAGTATTACATGTATAATGTTGTGGAATCCCCATTGTATGTTGGATATGCAGTTTGTCACGGACAGAAAGGTCATTATGGTAGGCATGAATGTAATTTATTATGCAGCAATAGACTCCCAGAAAAGGAAAATAAAAGGGAAAAAAATCTGTCCATTTGTTCAATTACTGCTATGTAATTTTTTACTTAATATGATGCTACTATTAGTTTTCATTAACAACTTAATTTTTAAATTGGGTTATAATGATCCTTGAAATGCATTTTCATAGTGACCATGTGATCGGAAATTTTCCATAAGGAAAGACAACTGTTTCCTCAGGGATATAAAAAATGCCTTGAAATAAATAGAGAACATGAAATAAAAAGAACATGAAACTCAACAAAAGGACCTTGACTAAAGGTTTATGCTAGATATAACTCAAAATGAAAATCTATGAAGAAAGTTAAAATATGAGACTAAAAAGAGAAAATAACCCTCCAAGATGTTTGTTAGGTGGGAGGTGTCCTGTTTTGTGGAAGGGCCAAGTGTTTTTCAGTCAGACAGACCCAAGGTCATAATCCTTCCAGTGGTTGTGACCCAGGGCAAGTTACTTATCCTTCCTGAGCTTGGGTTTCCTCAGCTATAAAATGGAGATAAAGCTGCTTTCCTCATAGGGTTACTGTGGGGATTAAGAGAGATAATGTATACAAAGCACTTGGCAAAACACCTGCCATGTGGTAGGTGCTTAATGAATAGCTGTTTCCTTCTATTTTTTCAGCAAGAAAGTGGGGGGAAAAAAAAACCCTGGGGTTGTATACAGAGGAGAGTTCTATACAGAAAAACTCTTCAGTTTCTGATTCTGGACATTATGGAGATCCACTTTCTTAACATGTGATTATCCTGCATATGGGCAAATAAAAGAGGAGAAAACAATTCAAGAGGCAGATGCATCGTTTTTTGTTTATGTGGAAAAAGTAGGACTTTAAACAAAAAGCATGAGCATTTTTGTAGAAATCTTCACTTCATTCTTTCCATTTGATTTCGTTTCTGAAGAATGTTATTTTCCTCCAGGTTTATGTAACTTTTCTTTTCAATTTTACAAAGATGAATGTAGAGTATAAGCTTGGACATGATAAAATGACAGAACCTTGACATGTGATGAAAACAGTGAAATACTGGCTCCCCCACAATTAGCTTCAATGGAGTAAACTATCTAGAATTAAAAAGCAAAACCAAACAATAAACCCCCTCAAACTTCAGGAATTTTCAAAGCCATGCATCTTCTCCAACTAGATTGTTGAAAATTACTTTCTTCAGATAATTGTTCTCATGATTACTTCATTATTTAAAGTTCTATTGGGGGTGTGTGTGGTGGTAACTTGAATTAGAGTCATTAGAAGTCAACTTTTAACCTTGAATTTCTATAAATATTAGGGTAATAACAAAGCAGTACCAAAAATGCGAGGTGCTATTCTTTAAAGATCTCTCACCAGCTGTGCTTAAACCTGTAATTATATCTCTTAAATTTTCCTGGACGATGAATAGTTGAACATAGTTCTTTTCAGTAAGCAAGTTTCATTAAATCTGCCTACTTTTAAATATATTCACTTTGTTGTTTGCTTATTTCTATTCTATCTTATTCTAAAGAGGATTTAAAAGATCATATGTAAAATAGAAAATTACATAAAAATTAATATTAGTGAGAAAGAAAAGGACAGGCAAGTACAGGAATATTAAATAAAACCAGGAGTGCAATTATCACAACTATATATATATATGTAGATTTTGCATATTTCTACTATTTGACACAGTTTCGATGTTAAATTTATGAGCAGTCAATGAGAAAATTTAAGTTAGTGCTAGCACAACCATTCTTAGTACTAAGATCAGAAAACTATTTCTTCTGGTGGGGAGGAGCAAGATGGCAGCTGAATAACAGCTTTATTGCAACTGGGCATGGTGAGACTGTGGAGAAAAGACCCCGTGAATCTCTGACTGGTGGGATCTTCCCAGAAACATCTCTATGGGGACACAGGGAGTCAGCAAGAGACTCCTGGATGCCATGAGGAGGACAAAAGTAATGGAGAACTGGCAAGTGGTTGCATGTGTTCATTCACTCTAAGCCCACCGGTAACCGTAAATACAGCAGCAGTGAGATTACAAACTGGAAAGGCCTTACCTGTGAGCTGTTTTGTTTTGTTTTGGACTTGGCACTTAGTTGATCTATCTT
>CAUYQV010155318.1:0-13052 GCA_963574575.1 Galagoides demidoff | reverse complement strand
CTCAAGCGAGTCTCCTGCCTCTGCCTCCCAAGTAGCTGGGACCACAGGTGCCCGCCACAACGCCTGGCCATTTTTTGGTTGCAGCCATCATTGTTGTTTAGCGGGCCCAGGCTGGGGATTTGAACCCGCCACCTTAGGTGTACGTGGCTGGTGCCTTAGAAAACTTTTGTTATAAGTAAACTACTATACCAGGACTTTGATTTGGTTTTTCAAATTTAAATTTAAGATTAAATTTTTAAAATTAAATTTTTTAAAAATTAAATGTTAAAATTAAAATAAGATTTAGGGCTTTTATTTGTTCGTATAATCCTCCTACTGCCACGACTATGAAAATCCAAGATAAGAAAACAAAATTTGTTTCTGAAAAACCTGGGACAACTTTTTGGTTATTTGGGTTATGTATGATCCAAGATAAGAAAACAAAATTTGTTTCTGAAAAACCTAGGACAACTTTTTGGTTTTTTGGGTTATGTATGTCAGTATTTATCATATTAGGAATTAAAATATATATTAATATAAAAAATAGTGATAAACACATTGTATGTAAGTATAAATACAAAAATGATTATATTTTCCATAAAGGCAAATCAGTGAGAAGAGTGCTATTGTTTTAGTATTTTGCAAATGTTTTTAATGTTGTCTTGATATACATGGCTAGATTATCATATTTGTTCTTGGATTTGATCTGTTATGATATCAAATGAATAGAGTCTCTGGAAAATATCACTATTAGCTTGTGAGAGAATCAGAGTAAAAAGGACAAATTAAGTTCTTGTATTGATATGGAAATAGTTTTAATTTTGTAGAATCTTGGAAAATAACTTAGGGACCCTCAGAATTTTCAGACCTATACTTTCAGATTTGCTGCCTTAGAAATTGATTTTAAAAGAAAAGACAATTTCATCTTTGCGCAGGGCCATGCTAATCTGCTCCGTATCATTACAAAGTGAGCACAAAAGTAAATATGCTGCTGAAGTGAGCACAAAAAGAATTTCAAATGGATTCATATAATTAAATTCATCTTTCTTGGATTTAGTAAATATTTTACTTCAATCTTGTATTTTATACAAGTGAAAATTTAATTCATAAAATAGTTCAGTAAAAGTAAACAGGCTCTTAAAAATAATTTACTAGCACCATAACAAAATTATTTTATTCTGTTATCTTCTGCGGTGCAGAGTAATTTAACTCATTCTTCTCAGCGGAAGAATTTTGGAGCTAAATGTAAAGCACATTTGCTGAATGAACAGTAGCTTCTATAGGCCAGATAAACTACAGTTTCATTAGTACTTTTACCACCTGAAGCACATGTTTCTTTTTTCCAATAAGACTTTGGCAAATGTATTACCTTGGGATCAGAAGTATTTCAGATTCTAGATTTGGGGATGTGACCCAAATCTAAACACAAAATTCATTTATATTTTATATATATAGTATGCACCTTATACACATAGGCTGAAGGTAATTTTATGTACTGTTTTTAATTTGTTTATGAAAGCAAGTTTGTGCACAGTAAGCCATTTGAAGGCAAAGGTGTCAAATGTAGAATTTTCTGCATGTGCATCATACTGTCCAAAGTTTTGGATTTTGGAGTGCTTCATGTTAGATTGGGGATGCTCATCCTACAGTAGAAATTAATGTTTAATATCATAATCATATCCAACATAAATGATATGTTTAATTTCATAACTATTACCATATATGGTTGTGGAACTATATTGTTTTTGTGTGCATTCAAAAATTTTTTTTTAATTTTTAATAAAATTTATTTTGAAAGAAAAGTAAAAGTAATTTTTCCTTTAAGATAACTTGTTCTGTGATGATTAATGTTACTTTTCCTTTTCTTGCATTTGTCTCATTCTTTTGGAAATTTTCTGTTGGTTTGTTACTTCGTCTTCGTGTCTCCAAATGGTATCCCCTCTTCCTTACCTCCCTCTTTCTCCAATTTAGGTAATCCTTTTCTGGCCTTTACTTTTTTATATAGTTTTTCCACTAGTCAACTGTTGCTACTCTTTAATTACCCTATGTAAGCTATACTTACTGCCTACCTAATTTAATCTATTATTTTCTTCATGTTTCATTTAAAATGGATTAATAATAACAAACATTTTTTCAGTTGAAAGAAATTATTTGGTGGCATCATACATGCTTGGAACACAACAAATACTGGCAAAGCCAGAGCAAGACCCTAATTCTCCAAATTTCCAAACTTGTATTGGCCTGTGAGTTTTAAATACAACCAGCACACCTTGGCAAATACTAAGAGTCCACATTCGTTCCAACCAGCTGTTTTTGTCTGACTTAGTATGCTATCAGGCATGTAAACAAGTACCCACTACCATGATCATTACTTCCTGCTCCTTTCATTTCCAGCCCCTTCCATATTATATTGGCCTTTTAGTCTCAGCTCAAATTTTAGACATTGCCCTTGGAAAACTCATTCCTTCTCTGATTCCTTTATATCAGTTCCACAAAGGCATTACCTACTCATGATCTTTAATTTGTTTTATATGTCTGTCCTGTTATGCCAAGAAATATGATTAAACTGTTTTTAAATAGTGACCGTGTTGTATGACTTTTTCCTCATTTGTTGATTTGTGAAGAAAGCATTCTCTGATTTACCCAGAATTTAAGAGTTTCTATACCTAGAAATAAGAAGAGTGATTTTTTTTCATAAAAATACAATATATTTTTTTCCCTATTTTTAGTAGAGAAGGGGTCTCCCTCATGCTTAGGCTGGTCTGGAACTTCTGAGCTCAAGGGATCCTCCCACCTCAGCCTCCCAGAGTGCTTAGATTACAGGCATGAGCCACTATGCCCAGCCAAAAATTTAAATTTTATACAGTCTATTGAGTTAAATAAGTATAGGTTCACCAGACACTTGATATTCGTAGAGTAGAATTTTATATTTGAAACTCTAGAAATTGTCTGGTCATACACATCTTTATTTACAAATGAGGAAACTGAGGTACAGAAAGAATTGATTTGGCAAAAGTAACGTAGTTTATTAATGGCAAATTTAACTCTAAAGGCCATTTCGTCTGATTTCTAAGGTAACTCTTCATAGAATATATTAGATGCATTTTGGTATTTGGGGAAATTTTCTTGTAAGCTTCTAATAATACACCAGTAAGTATTAAAATACAAATAACCCATCATAAGAATTTTTTCACCCAGGAAGATTAGTTTCCTATATGCTCTTTTTCCTCTTCTTCCCCTTCTTCCTTATTTTTTTTGATTAATGGAAAATACTGATTTAGAAATATATATGAAAGCTTTTATAGATTCTGTGGTTATTAGAAATGTATTTATTTTGCAGTTGTGGAACTATACTGTATAATTTCAGTTGAACTTTGTAACATCACTTAATGCTTCTTGATGACATAAACTGTTTATAACTACTCTAACCAATATAGATCTTTCTTATGATCCTCTATAGGACTTAATTATTTATCTCTCATTATTTATATAGCATCCTTTTATTGTTTCATAGTCCAAGTTTTCCCAACAGAATTATATTAATCCAGGACAGATTAATTTTCCTCAGTATTTTATTACCACCCAAACAAAAGATATATTTAATCTACCAAGTAGCCTTTATTTATTAAACAATAATTAGCTACATAATTTGTTTTCTGTTTTTTAATTGACAGCATTTGTTACCTATTTTCAATATTCCTAGTATATAATTGCCAGTTAGATCATATGCTGTTTCCATCAGGATTTTTGAAATATTAAAAATATACTGTGAGTTATTTGAGATTTGATTTGGGGGAGTGGCTAGAGATTAAAGAGATCATTATGTATATATTACAACACAATGAGAGAGAGTAAAGACCCAAATCAATTAATTTTATGAGGAAGTGCGATTAGGGATAAAGATGTTCATGAAGTAAATTGATTAGACTTAGAGATGACTATATGTGAGGGAGAGACTCAGGAATATAATAGTATAGTAGTATAGTGACAGCTGATGTCGCCATTAGGATACTTTGTCTAGGGAGTGAAATGCTGTTTAAGTGTAGTTCCTATTCTGGATTAATTTAGAATCTCAAATATTAAATCTTCCTTGTCAAATTATTTATAGTCTGGGCTATTAGAAAACAACCTTACACATTTTTCCATTATAATGATTATTAACATTTTTCTATTATTAGTTATATTAGTAATCTTTGAAATATCCATATATATGAAGCAGAAGGTAAAAGTGATACCTACATTTTATAAATACTCTACGATATTAAATACCTTAATCTGAACAAAATAGGTTAAAGAAGTGTATTACAAAGTGGGTAACTTCTTTATCTGATTCCTCTCTGTTACAGATGATTACTGTGAATGCTTCCTTGTTTCCTAGTTCTGTGACCAACTCATTAATAGCAGTTGGAAATGATGGACTTCAAGAAAGAGACAGAATGGTCCGAGCATGCATTGCCATTATCTGTGAATTAGGTCAGAATTTTTCTTTCATTTAAATAATCCAAATGTAATATTTTACCAAAAAATTAAACATTTTAAATTTTTTGATACATGAATTTTTCAGTTGTTGCTACAAAAATATGAAAAAGTGTACATTTGTGAAAGACTTGTTATTTAAAAATTTCAAAGTGATATTCTACAAATTTTAAAGTTTTATTCATCATGGAATTTAGTATAGGAATTCTCTAAGTTCCAGTATTTATAAAAAATTTTCTTAAAGTCTGGCTCTCTGATGGTAACCATACTCTATCTTGATGAGGGTTAAAAACAGTAAACAATGTGTGCTATATGTAAAAATGAATTCTAAATGCAGAAGGCTCTAAGAGTTATTAAATGGAAGAACAGTGGGAGAAAATAATGAATATTTATTCAATCATTGGAGGAAAAGGCGTTTTAAATTGTCAAAAGAAACCACACAGGGTCTTCAGTAGCTACAGATACTCTGAGAAGTCAAGAAAACAAGCAATGTTATAAGAAACAAATGAAAAAAAAATGCATGAAACAATTAACTTACTTATATGCAAATCAGTGGGAGATGCAAATTAGCATCCGGGTTTCCCATTGTGGATTCAACCAACCACAGATAGAAATATTTGGAGAAAAAAATAACTACTACAAAAAATAATACAAATTTTAAAAATGCAGTACAACAAGTATTTATGTAACATTTACATTATATTAGGTATTAGAAGTAATCTGTAGATGAATCAAAGTATATAGGGGGATGTGCCCAGGTTATATGCAAATACAGTGTCATTTTATATAAGGGACTTGAGCATCTGAGGATTTTGGTGTCCATGGAAGTCCTGGAGCAGCTCCCCTTGGATATGGAGGGAGGACTGTAGTTCTCAAAGGCATGGCTGATCAATACATTTTAAAAGTTCAACCTTACTTGTTATTAAAGAAATATATATATATATCTTTTTTTTTTTTTAATTTTTTTTTGTGGAGACAGAATCTCAGTATGTTCCCCTGGGTACAGTGCTGTGGTGTCACAGCTCGCCGCAACCTCAAATGCTTGGTCTTAGGCAATTCTCTTGCCTCAGTCTCCCAAGTAACTGGGACTACAAGCGCCCACCACAATGCCTGGCTATTTTTTGTTGTTGTTGCAATTGTCGTTGTTTTAGCTGGCCCAGGCTGGGTTTGAACTCACCAGCTTCAGTGTATGTGGCTTGCGCCCTACGCACTGAGCTAGGGGCACCGTCAAAGAAATATAATATTAAAGGACAAGAAAAGATATTTTTTCCTCACCTAATGTAAGAATTGTTTGAGTCACAGTCCCTCCTGAAATGATAAATAATAACTGTACATAATGCCTGTTGATAGGGAGAGAAAGAGAGACATGTGAATAAGGAAATTTAGAAAAATAATAAAAATTTAACTATATGCTTATGTATGGAATGCTTATTTTTTAAAAATGTAAGAGAAGAAACTTAATTCTAAAATTTACCTGGAAGAATGAATAGTAAAGAACCAACCATAAAAACATTTTTGAAAAAGAATAAATGGAGGAGAAAGGGAAGAGTTTGTTTCCATATATATTTAAAGAACTATTATCCTAGAAAAATGGAAAAGAATCAAGAGTTGCTGACCCTGCAATACAGAAAACTTTAGAGTATTATAAAGTAAAAAAATCAGTTTGGGAAGCATGCTGGCTTAATTCATTAAACATTTAGAGGAAAAGTTGCATATATTATATTAACAAAACTTTCTGGTAGAAAACTGATGTGTAAATCATGAACTCATTTGAAACACGCATGCACAGGTGCTCACATAAAAAGAAATGCCTGATCTTAGTAATAAGAAGAGTTTCTGAGCTTAAAGTTATTAAAAAGTGTGTGTCTCTCTGTGTATTTCCTAAAAATGAAGATAGAGAAATGAAGTACACCATTTTAAACAAAATTTAAAGTTCAGTTATAAATGAGATAAGATTTGAAACAGATAAAGGACTGATGTCCTCACTTTATAAAAGCTCCCTGTACTTGATAGGAAAAAAAAACCATTTTAGTAAAATAATGGACAAAAAGGATATGAAAAGACAGCCCAAGGTACTTTAAAAATACGATTTGGGGGGAACTATATTCAGTGACTCTTAGTAGATACTTTTTATCCACTTGTCCTTTTAAATGTCATTGATAAGAAAATGTTTTAAGTCAGAAAGGGAAGGAAATTAAGTTTTAAAGTAAATGCCCAGATTTTTTAAATTACCTTTTGTAATTATCCCCAATGTAATATGTCAAATTTTTCTCTTTTATTTTAGCACTTCAAAATCCAGAGGTGGTGGCCCTTCGAGGTGGACTAAATACCATCTTGAAAAATGTGATTGATTGCCAATTAAGTCGAATCAATGAGGCCCTCATTACTACAATTTTGCACCTCCTTAATCATCCAAAGACCCGGCAGTATGTACGAGCCGATGTAGAATTAGAGGTAGAAACTTTCATATTCTTTTCTAGTCTTAAATTATATTTTAAGGTATACTCTGATGGTGAATTTTGAAGTCTATAGATACAGCACAGTATTAATTTTAGACTTAAATTAACCAAGACTTGTTTATTCCTAGCAATGTATTATAGCTCATTCAGTTTGGACTAAAATGAAAATGTTATTCTGAATAATATTTCATCATTGTGCAAAGTAAAGTTTATTTTTATATTAGCCATGAAAAGTTTACTAAGCAAAGTAGAGTACAAGTAATGTTACATAAGATATTTACCTATTGAGAAGACCAATTGTTTTCAAGGACTTTAGTACATTAATTGTGTATGAATAGCTCCTGCTATTTATATGCTGTTTATTCATTAAATCATACTAAGATTCTCTGAACTTGGAAGCACTTTGTTTGCAATTAATTATATCTACTTGCAAGTATATGCATGTTTTTAAAATACTCTACATTTTAATTTTTTTTTACTAATTCAGATAGTGTTTATTAAGTACTAAAGCTACTATACTTTGTAAGAAGGTATGTGGTAGAGGTTGGAACAGAATTATCACACACTGTACTCTTACAGTTTATTTGTGTGAATGTACTGCATTGTTGTCCATGGAGGACTCAGATTAAATCAAGGATTTGTCTCTATTCAGATATGAAATTATTTAAAGTATAAAGGATTTATTGTCCCCTAGTTTGTCTTTCTAAATCATTTTATGAAACTTGTCTGAAAAGTTATATTTTTATTAGGTCTATTTTAAAAAATCACTTCAGATTATAAAGTTGATACTAGCCTATATCATTAGCAAATGTAAGTACACTATGCATCTTAATAAGTGATTTCTAATGTGCTATTCATAGGATTCTATGGAAATAAACTGGCTTTTGTTGATATTTTATGTGTTTAGCTTTAATCTGTTTTTATCAAGTGGAAAAATAATTTTAAAATTGGAAAGATAATTTTATTAAATGAAGATAATATATAGAGGCTCAGTTTTTATTCCTGTTATAGTACAGCAGATTAGCAAAGCCTTTACATAAGTGAAAAAAACTTTAAACATAGGAAAACCAATCTAAAGTAACTCTAAAGTCTTACTAAAATTACATTGTAGCCTCATTTAACTTATTTGATAATTAGGAGAAAGTGATCAGTAGTCCTCTTAATCTATGTACCTAGTAGAGGAAAGAATGGACCATCTCTGGTAGAAAATAACATCATGTGGAGCCTTTTATGAAATATACAATGCTTGGCATTCTGTCAGAAATTCCTAGTCATGTTAAAAGACATGACCATATAACTGAAAATGCTGAAGAAAAAATCCCATAGAAACATTCTTATAAGTGATCCCAAAAGAGAAAAAGACTTTGAAACAACCATGATTAGTTTGCTCAGGAAGAAGAATAAAATAGATGAAATAGGAGAATTTACCATGTAATTAGATTATGCTAAGAATTAAATGGAAATTCTAGTAATGAATGAAAAATATAATACCTAGAATGCAGAACTCAATGAAATTAAAAATTCAGTTTGAACAGAAGATATTGTTAGTAAACTAGAAGAAAGGTCGATAAAAATATACAAAGTAAAACAAAAATAATTTTGATTCACATGAAGTGAAACAGAAAAAAGAAAGGAAATAAATAGAGCAGAAGAATAAAACATAATTGTAGATTTTGGAAAGGAGAGAGAAAATTGGCAGAAGCTGAGGTCCAAAGAGACAGTGGCCAAACCTTTGTTTCTAAAATTCATGAAGCTTCATGCTTACCAAGCTCAAAAAACTCAAAATAAGATAATACAAAGAAAAAAAACATGTAGGGCTCATAGTAAAATTTTTGAAAGCATATGCAATCCAAAATCTTAAAGGCAACTTGAAAAAAGACATTACTTTCAAAGGGGCAAGTCTAACAGCTGATTTCTCTACAGAAATAATGGAAACTGGAGACCATGGAATGGCATTTTTAAAGTGCTGAAAGAAACCAAATGCCACCCTAACTTAGAGAAAATATCTTTCAAAAACAAAAGTAGGCCAGGCGAGGTGTTCACGCCTGTAATCCCAGCACTTTAGGGGTCTTACTGGGCATGTTGGTATGTGTCTATTGAAATTCCTGAGGAATTTAGAAGAAACATTGCTCCTTCTTGGGTTGGACTCTGAGGGAAGCCCAAGGTGAGGCACACATGGGGAGGCCCTCTTACCAACAATCAGAACCTTGTAAATAAAACATTTTGAAGCAGATCCTCTAGCTCCAGTCCAGTCTTCAAGATGACTACAGCCTTGGCCAACATTTTGACTGCAATTCGTGATCATGACCCTGAGCTATAACCATGCAGCCAGTCCTCTCCCTAGGTTCTTGACTCACCAGAGTTGTATGAGATAATAAGTATTTTTTACTGTTTAACAAAACAGCTATAAAGAAAAACTAAAGGGGATTTTCAGTTAAAAGAAAAATTATCTCAGAGAAACAAACAGATGCAGGAAAGAACAAAGAGACCTATACATGTATAACTAAACATAAGAGAATATTAACTGTTAAAAGCAATTATTTATCTCTTATACATTTTAAGTTACATTTAGAATTGAAATTTATATCCACAATAATTCAGGAGACAAGATGGAAAGGTTGTTATTGAGACATAGACATAGGTGGTTCTAAAGTAAAGAGTAAATTTAGCAAGGTTTCTTGGTACAAGGAAAATATGCAAAAATAACTTGGATTTTCTTTATATTAGCAACAAAAGTAGAATGTAATTCATAAAATGATTTAAATAATTTTTAAAAATTTGTGGTGTTAGCAGTCAGGATGGTTATCTTGCAATAAATCATGGCTGGCTTCAAAGGGATATGAAGAGAGCTTTGAGGATGCTGGTAATTTTTTTTTTCAAATTATTATGAGGGTGCAAATTTTTAGGTTACACTAATGCTGGTAATCTTTATCTGGTGCTAGTTACATGACTATGCTTAGTTTGAGAAAATCTATCAAATTGCGCATACATGATTTGTCCCTGTTTTAGATATGAGTTCAATTTATGAGTTCGAAAATGCAATTTGTACATTTAAAAATCAGTAAGTCTCTTAAGCAGTCAACTCAATTAAAGACAAAGACAGAATGGAATTAATTTTGGAAAGAATGTATTTTATAATAAAGATTATTTTCTTTTTCTTCTTCTTTCTTTTATAATTAGCGAATTTTAGCACCCTATACTGATTTTCACTATAGACATAGTCCAGATACAGCTGAAGGACAGCTGAAGTAAGTACCATTGGTGTGTGTGTGTGTTAATATTAAAGCTTTTAGGTTTGCCTGATTGCAGGTAGAGCCAGAGAAATGTGAACTACAGTAAATTTACTGTTTTATGGAATTAGGTTTTATTTCTCTCATAGCTTACTGTGGTTTAAAAAGTTGAAAGCTTTGAGAAATTTAAAGACTGATTCTTATTTCAAAAAATGAGAGTCTGCTATAGAAACCTACATCTTATTTTACTGTTCTATGTATTTTTAGCATAATTAAATTAAGAAACTAAAAGAATGAAATAACAGGGAATAGAATGAAGTGTCTTAACAAATTGATTCAGCAGAATGATGTCATATGTAGAATTTTGAGAGTAAGATTAATAGGGAAATAAATAGGGGTAAAGATTATTTTCTAGAAATGAGGCAGTATAATTTTCAGTGTCTTTTTAGAGAAGAGAAATACATGTTTGCTGGGGATTTAGAGATGACTATAATTAAAATGATTTAGGGATCAAATGTACTACTATCTGCAAAGACTTTGCAAATGATGCAGTTCCATTAAATATGCCGTAAGATGTTTTCCTAGTAGGGCTGTTAGATTGTAGACATACTTTTTATGATGGTATGTAGTTTTAAATTCCTCACTAAGTTTTGAAACCTTAGATAAGGGAATGTTTTTATTAGTTTTTTTCCCCCCTAGATTAATAGAGGAGTACAAACAGATTCCATTATTTGGATTTGTAAAGTTAAAGTGTTTATAGGTGTGTCCACACCAGGTAGTGTGCTGTATATACCCATGCAAAATACCTGTTAGATGGGAATTTACCCACCCTCCAGCTTGATTTCTGTTGAGTTTTTCTCTCATGTGAGTATGTAGGTGTTAATCTACTAATTCCAGTTTAGTGCTGGGTGTATGTACTAAATGTACCTGTTACTATGGGTAATGTTTGCTTTTCCATTCTTGTGATACTTTACTTGGGAGAATGGTCTCTAGTCATATCCAAATTGTTGTAAAAGATACATAATATCCGTCTTCTATGGTTGAATAATATTCCATGGCATATATGTACTACAATTTATTAATCCATTCCTGTATTGAAAGACCACTTGGCTTGTTCCCACATCTTTGCAATTATGGATTGTGCTGCTATGAATATGTTTTTTATTTTTCTTCTGAATTAAAAATAGCGGTTTCCTATGTTCAATCACATCCATCTCTATGGACTCATTGTCATATCCTAACATAAGACCTGAGTTGAGAAATCAAAATAGATGTCCTTTATTTAAGACTTCTCAGAGAATTATTCCTTCTATACTTTAGTCATGAATTGGAATTCTTAAGCCTCTTTCTTGGCTTGTTAGAGATATGGACATTCTCTTTATTGATGGAAAGTATATGAGTTTTTCTATTACTGCATAACAAATTACTACACACAGTGGCTTAAAACAACACTAGTTTATTAACTTACAGTTTAGTAGGTTAGTAGTCTGACCCACCTTTTGTCTGGAGGCTCTGGCAAAGGGTCCATTTCCAAGCTCATTCCTCTTGGCAAAATTCAGTTCCTCTCAGGTCCCTTTTTCCTTGCTGGCTGTAAGCTGAACCTAGTTTCACCTCCTAGAGGCCTTTCACATGCTTGGCATGTAGCCTCCTCCATCTGCAATGGGAACAATGCTTAGAATGCTTCTAGTACTTTGAATCTATCTTCTGTCACTAGTTATAGAAAGCTTTCCAGTTATATAAGGACTGCTATGTAATCTCCCTATTTTATGCTCTATTGGACTAGATAACATAGTCTGTATAACATAGTCATAGTCATGGCAGTGATATTTCATCATAATCACAAGATCTAGAGATAAAGACATGGAATTTGGGGTGGGGCCATTTTTATAATTCTGCATACCATGAATTTAGGTATTTTTTAGCATTTGAGGGGGGCATTCTACAAAAATCCTTCCTTTTCTTTGGTTCTGTAAGTTTCTGGAGTATCAGCAGATAGATGGCAGGCCACATAAGGCATATTAAGGTACATTGTTGCATCATTTAATTGTTATTTATCTAGTCTTACTTTATATATCATTATTAGAACCAAAGAATATGTACAGTATTACTAAAATGTAGAGAAAAAAATTTAAGATCAAGGAAAGGGAAGTGGGTGGTTTAAAAAATATTACAAGTTTAATAGGTTAAAGATGGATTTCCAGGCAAGAAATCTAAGTATGTTACCAACATTTTTTTTTTTTTTTGAGACAGAGCCTCAAGCTATCCACCTCAGTAGAGTGCTGTGGCATCACAGCTCACAGCAACCTCCAACTCCTGGGCTCAAGCGAGTCTCCTGCCTCAGCCTCCCAAGTAGCTGGGACCACAGGCATCCACCACAGCAGCCAGCTGTTTTTTTTGTTGCATCCATCATTGTTGTTTTTGGCAGGCCCGGGCTGGATTCGAACCCGCCACCTTAGGTTTGTGTGGCTGGCGCCTTAGCCACTTGAGCCACAGGTGCAGAGCCTTATCAACATTTTTAAGAGAAAGAACATTGATTCTTTTTTCTTCCTCCCGCCATTATAATTACTATTATATTCTTAGTTTGAATGGTGCTACAGTCTCTTACTTTTCTCTTAGCTTTTTATTCTTTTGTAGACTATCTGACTGCTTACTGCTATCTAATTTGATTTTCTATCATTGCCTTTTTTTTGTTCCTTCTTTTGTTCCTTTCCTTCTAACTTTTTTTTTCTCAGTTCTGCTGCGAATTTCAGTATGCTTACGATTATTATTTTTTTTTTTTTTTGAGATGGAGCCTCAAGCTATCCCCCTGGGTAGAGTGCCATGGCATCATAGCTCATAGCAACCTCCAACTCCTGGGCTCAAGCGAGTCTCCTGCCTCTGCCTCCCAAGTAGCTGGGACCACAGGCGC
>CAUYQV010155317.1:0-18775 GCA_963574575.1 Galagoides demidoff | reverse complement strand
AGAGGGAGGGAGGGAAAAGGAGGGAGGGGACAGGAGAGGGGGAGAGGGGAGGGAGGGAAGAGGAGAGAGGAGGGAGGGGACAAGAGAGGGGGAGAAGGGAGGAAGGGGATGGGGGGAGAGGGGAGGGAGGGGACGAGAGTGGGGGAGAAGGGAAGGAGGGGACAGGAGGGGACAAGAGAGGGAGAGAGGGGAGGGAGGGAAGAGGAGAGAGGAGGGAGGGGACAGGAGAGGGGGAGAGGGGAGGGAGGGGATGGGAGGGGATGAGAGAGAGGGAGAGGGGAGGGGAGAGGGAAAGAGACATAAATCTTCATTCTCTATCTTTCTCCTTTATCTGTTCCAAAGGGCACAAATTTACAGAAGTAACAAACATGGTCTTGCCTTTACAACAAAGGCGGTCAGTCCCTGGAGATGAAGAGAATCAAGCAGCTTCCAGAAGACACATGAGCCGTGAAAGAAAAACTCCCAATAATGACAAAACTAGTAAATAAAAATGCACAGAAAATTAAAATACTCTAAAAATCTGCTAGGGACAAATTGGTACTTGACTCACAAATGCTTTTGTAATTGAGTTTCCTCTGGGCTATGGTCTTATTGTCCACAAAGTACAACCACTCTGTGCAGAGCTCTGGGGGATACTGGACGCCACGAAGGAACACTCAGTCGAAGCAACTGTGAGAACTTAAAATGTGCAAAAGAATTGGTGAGCTTTATTAGAATTTTGCAATTATGCAAACTACCATGTCTAGGGTTGGCCGCAGTTTATTTGCATTTTAATCTAGCTTTTATTCGTAATCAGATAGATATCCGCCTATGGGTGCAAGGATGAGGTTTTTTTTGTTTGTTTCTATTTTTCTTTCCTACTGTGTCACCCTCAGTATACTGCCGCAGCCTCACAGCCCACAGCAATCTCTAACTCTTGGGCTTAAGCAATTCTCTTACCTCAGCTTCCCCAGTAGCTGGGACTACAGGCACCCGCCGAAACGCCCCACTATTTTTGTTGTTGTTGCAGTTGTCCTTGTTGTTTAGCTGGCCCAGAACAGGTTCAAACCCTCAACACTCGGTGTATATGGCTGGAGCCATAAGCACTGTGATACAGGTGCTGAGCCAAGGACAAGATTCTTAAATGCGCAAGGGTATAATAAAAAATACAGACACCCATCAGAGGCTTCTGTCAAGTTTGAAAGAAAGCTAATAATGCCAGGTGCTACAGAAAAAGCAATTTAGAATTTTGGCACATGTTGTTGCCTTGGCAAGAACCAGGCCTTTCCTTCTGTCTTGGACTATCCAATAATTATTACATGGTATAGAGCAGAATTTAATATTAAAGTACATTTGTCAAAAAATGAACAAAATAATAAAACAATGTCCAGGGCACTCCTCCTCTGAGAATTTTATTTTTTTTTCCAATAAATAAACCATATAGCCCTTCCATGTTAATGCTAGAAAGAATTTAGGAAACAATCACCTTGTTTTTGTAGTAAATTGAAGCAGCAGGAGGCCACATGAGGCACCACGTCACACTGTTGGGCCCAGGAGGCTCTCAGAGACCACACTGCCAGACAAGTCAAATTTACAGAGGAGCCCTTTTATTGAGGACAGCAACCGCCTCAGTGCCCCAACACGGGGTTTCTGAGAGCAGCCCCGAGTGCTTCAAGGGCCAGGTTTTTAAGGCTTGGTCTGCATCCTGGTTGGCATGCAGGCTGCCCAGGTGCATCCAGGTAGGGTAGCAAGCGTTGTACAGAGGCAGAATCTTGCGGTTAGTTAATCATACATCTTTGTTTCAGTATTTTTCCCACCTGGTATTTCTCAAAAGTCAGTCTGGGGACAGTTGGTACCTCCCAGTCTGTATCTCAGGGGAGTTAGTCAAGCAAGAAGTCAGTGAGTACTTTCCCATCTATCTTGGGAGTGAACCAGACTCACTCCATTTTATTGAGGGCTTGTGGCCCAAAAATTTGCCAGGAGTTCACTGGTATTTTCCCACTTAGTCTAGGCCTAACAACAGAGCGAGGGAGTGGTGGGGGGGGTGGAGCACACCACTCCCCAGGGGCCCAGACAGGCCTCCAGCCAGACTCCCAGCACGGGCCCACTGAGCATGCTGCGACAAGGGGGTGAACTCCCTGCACCCTCCCTGGACAGAGCAGACGTCTGGCTCTCGGGCACTTCAAGGTCCCGGGCAGTTTTGCTGCCACCTGTCCTGAGGCTTCAAATACAGAAGATGCTTAAGGAACCAACCGTCCATGACACAGACAGACATATTGTAAAGGGGAAAAATCCTACTAAGTTCAGCTTAGAAGATCAACCCCACAGTAGAAGCCACATGTTAAACTAATGCAATTTAAACTAGATGCTAAAGGTGGCTAGGGCTTTTAAACCTGCACGTCTCCGCCAGGCAGGGTGGTTTTGGAAGCCTCATGATGCCCAATGTGTGTGGTGCCCAGCGTCAGCTGGGAAACAGATTAGATCCCAGGTCCATGTCCGGGAAGACCCTTCACTCTATCTCTGATGTGTCTGAGACGTAGAGACGGAGTCAGAGGCTCACAAGGGTCGCGCTGTGGAAACCAGTGGCAGCACTGGCCGAGGCGGACACCTGTAACAAGGAGCCCGACCACACCCAGAAGGCAAACGCTCTTCTTGAAACTTGAAAAGTCTCCTAAGGATATTTTTAAACCTATGTATGTGTTTTCAAGGCCATCAAATTTCTCACTTTCTTGAAATTCAAGACTTTGAAGAAAAACCGCCTGTCTTCCCAGAGAATTAACTGCTGTTTACAGGTACAGCTAACCTGATCTGAGGGAAAGAAACTCTACAAGGAACAAGTTCTCTCTACAGAACTTAGAACTCGCTTTGACGAGTAGGCAAAAGGTAGACAGCAAGTTAAAACAAAGAAAGAAGGATTAGGTGTCCTGTGATTAGATTCGCTTTGGAAAGTAATTCATTGACAAGTCAGCTAATGGCAGACCTCGTGTCATCAGACACACGCTCAGCCGCTCATCATTAACCACCCTGAACTAGACCTATGGAGGTTAAGGGCAGATTTCTGTGCCCCAGGAATTTGAAGTCGACCACAGTTTGACAGACCAATCATTTAGAACAGAGTGGGCAAACATTTTCGGTAAAGGGACAGAAAGTAAATATTGTTACCTTTGCCCACCATTTGGACTCTTTCACAACTATTCAACTCTACTTTTGTGTAATATTTGAAAACAGCCACGGATAACCCATAAATGGAAGCTGTGGCTGTTCCTGGTCAGAACTTTCCAGGTCTGTCCAACCTGCAGCCTTCAGGCCACGTGCAGATTTCGTGGGGACCTTTTTGTTTATCTGTGCTGTCAGATACCACAAAAATCATGCACAAATGTTTGTTTTCTCATGATCATTTGTTAGTGTTTGTGTATTTAATATGTGGCCCAAAGCAACACTTTTCCTTCCAATATTAAGCAGAGAAGCCTAAAGTCTGGACCCCCTGCAGCACCAGTAATGGAGACAGACAAGGTCACGTAACCAAGAAAATGCTGAGGAAGTTCCCAGAGTAGAGGATCCCACGGGGACGTGATGGCTCAGTGCAAGGTGCACTCTACCTTTGTCCTGGAGCAGGAGGACAGCAATGGGAAGATGCACAAAACCCAGACTCCATGTGGAGTCAGCTGACGAGGGACAAGTGTCGGCTTCCTGTCAGGCATGTGCTGTAGTATGAGCCGAAGAAACCTAAGATGCTCACCGCTAGTGAGAGGTACCGACTGCCCGACTGGACTTGCAACTTCTCCATAAATCTAGCCAGAATAGGAAGTCCCTGTTCTCATCGTTGCCATTGAGTTTCTATGCGACTAAATATTCTTTTGAAACAGAATATTCAAAAGCATCTTATGCGTACACGTGGATTGTAAGCAATGTTCTCATTCCCACGATACCGGACGTCTCAGTAGTTTCCAAGTTCTGCTGTAAATTAGACACACCACATGTGCCTCATGGCGGGAAAGCTTGACCACATCTGTGCTTAAACTTTCAGTGTAAAGGATGAACTGAAAAGTGGGTATGAAATGGGACCTCACGCTGCTTCCAAGAAGTTACTCCTGCTACAGCTGGGTGTGTGGCTCATGTTTCCTAGCTCATATGTGTTTCATAAATGCCTTTGTGGGGCCTTCAGGCACATAAATAATCAGATACTGAAATAATGGAACTGGTGAGTGGACGGAGCACAGCCCTCTCCTCCAGGAGCCTGCCAGGAGGTCTCTGCTTCGTCTGGAAGTCAGTGCTGTGGGGGACGAGCTGAGGCCAGCGAGGTCTTTGTACTTTCCCAGGCCTCCTGTTTTCTAACCTGACAATGCCTACAAGTTTTTCTTGTTTATTTCTTCATTTGCATTTTCGGTGCGTCTGGGCATCAGTTTTGTTTGACTGAAATCCCCTGGAATCCAAGGAACCCGTTTAATCTCTGGGTTGCTCTGGATCAGAAACTTTTCCATTGTTTGTTACGTAACTGTCTCTGTCCCGTTTGTTCTTGTTCCTCCTGGGGGCGGCACTCTGTAAGCTTTCTACACTCCGATTGCCATGTTTATCATCTTGTTCTTACAGTTTAATTGTTTTATTTCAAAGTAATGTGAGGCTACACACAACTAGGTTACGTTGTTTGAATTTATAAAGCCCAAGTTGCAGTGGAACCCTTTACCCAGGAAGTGCCATAGTTTAATTTTTAACTTTTCCCCATGTCGTGAGGGTTTCTCAGACTCCTCCACACTTGACATCCAGAGCATGCCATGCACCCAGCAACCTTCCCGTTCTCTTGACAACATTTCTGTTTTCTTCTAGTCCTTCATCTCCTCTCGCCACTTCAGTTTACCATGGTTGTCCCCAACCTTTGTGGCACCAAAGACCAGTGCTATGAAAGATAGTTTTTCCAGGGACCAGGGAGTGGGGACAGGGCTTTAGATTCTCATAAGGAGCCACAGCCTGGGTCTCTCCTACTCAAGTTGACGGTGGGGTTCACGCTCCTCTGAGAATCTAATGCCCCTCTGGTATGACTGGAGGTAGAGCTCAGGAGGCAATACCAGAGGTGGGGACGGCTGTAAATGGAGATGAAGCTTTGCTCTCTGTCCAGCCAGTCACCACCTGCTGTGTGGCCCTGTTCTTAACAGGCTGCAGACCTGCACCAGTCCATAGCCTGGGTGGGGGGACCAAGGGTCCTGGACTGCCTTTTTAACTCAGCCAGTCATGCTTTTCTTCTGTGGTTGAAATCTTCTCACAGTCTATTAAAGATTCCAGTTTCCTAAATCTTTTAATAGAAATATTCCTGAGAATTCCTCCTATTATCCTATTCAAACATTTTCAGGATTTATTATCTCAGAGAGGGTGCAGATGGTTGCATAATCTAAGTGCAGAGGGAAGACCACCCTGCTGGCCAAGGTGACCATCCTTCCAGCTGGTGAAAGCCTGGAGGTTCTGTGCTGATCACGGCAGAGGCACAGGGGTCTCTCTCCCAACCCAGGGTCTACGCTTCATGAGATGAGCCCAGGACAAGGCAGTCCCAGGTGTGGAGAGCCAAGGTTCCTCCTGGTCTTGAGTACTGGGATATCTCTTAGGGTTTCTGTGGCACTCCAGGTATCCAGCTGTTTCTGTGAGACAGTAATTACTTTACAAGGAAAATGGGGGAAGAAGTAATCCGTTTTGGCTGTTAAATCAATAATCTCATTCTAAGTCGTCCGATTTATCTAATTTGGTACAATATATTCTATTCCATATAATTTCAAGCATCTAAATAATGTATCTAAAAACTGACAATAGCCAGTCTATGAAGGACTTAATGACATTCTATTAATTTTATTCTATTTTTTGGTTACATTTGGGAAGATAATATTGCAGCAGTGAACAAATTAACTGAGGGAGATTGTAGCAACAAAGAAAGTGATTTTTCCTTGTCCTTGCTGATGACCAGCTTCTCTGGCCACAGACACTTTCTTTACCTCTCTGAGCTCCATTTTCTCCATAAGGTCATGTTAACCTTATGACCTCTGAAGTCTTCTTTGGCTAACCCCCCACACTCCCGGCATCACCACCGTCATTCATGTCTTCCAATGGGTCAGCTACTGGCAGCGAGCAGCACCCACTGACCAAATGGGAATGGGGTCGTCACTATGCTGTTTTAATGCAAAGTCACACATGAGAACGTTTTTATTTTTCAGGAAAACAGCTGATAAAAAAGCTTTTCAACTTCTGATTGAAAAGCTTTGAAATCAACTTTGCATTTGCAAAAGCAATGCTGTGTGGATGCAGCAGGGGTAATTTCACGGAAGACTGGTTCCTGGGGACCAAGACACCTTGAGGGTTGGTTCTCCAGGTCACGCTCGTGCTGGGGGCTCCGGGTGGCTGCTGGCAGCCCACCCAGCACATTTCCTCACTCTGGTCTGGAGATGATTACCACACCACGGAGATGCTAGAGGCAGAGCAACCATCTTTCTGATTTTTGTGGAAATATGTGTGATGTTCACCACTCCTCACCTTGGGGAGCCAGGGAGGTCTTGTTAGTGTTGTACTCGGCACTGGATGGGCCTCACCACACCTCTAGTTTTCAAAGGCTTTTTCCCTACTTAACTCCAGAAGAGAGAAATTCACATGAGAAAAATAGCAAAAGTTTTGCCAATGTAATAAAAACTCTTTCCAAATGTTCCACTCAGAACAAACATATGAAAAAATACTCATAATCCTGAATTACCAGAGAAATGCAAATCAAAACCACCCTAAAATATCTCCTATCCCCAGTGAGAATGGCCCATATCACAACGTCTCAAAGCTGCAGATGCTGGTGTGGATGTGGAGAGAAGGGAACACTCTTACACTGCTGGTGGGACTGCAAACTAATAAAACCTTTTTGGAAGGAAGGATGGAGAATCATCAAAGAACTCAAGCTAGACCTCCAATTTGATCCTGTAGTCCCACTACTGGGCATCTATCCAGAAGGAAAAATATCCTTTTATCATAAGGACATTTGCACTAGACTATTTATTGCAGCTCAATTTACAATTGACAAACTGTGGAAACAGCTTACATGTCCACCAGCTCAGGAATGGATTGATAAGCTGTGGTATATGTATACTATGGAACACTATTCAGCCATTAAAAAGATGGAGACATTTTGCATTAACCTGGATGGAGTTGAAACACATTCTTCTTAGTAAGGCATCACGAGAATGGAGAAGCAAAAATCCAAAGTACTCAATTCTGATATGAGAACAATTGATGACCTAGTACATGGTGGGGATTGGGGCAAGTGGGGAGCAGAGAGGGGGAAGGAGGGAGACGGGTAGGGGGGTGTCACTGTGTGTGACACACCTCTTAGAAGTGGGACACAGTTATAAGAGGGAATTTATCTAATACATGTAATCAGTGTAATCTGATTCTCTGTACCCTCAATGAATCCTCAACAATAAAAAAAAAAAGAAATTTAATTCAAACTCACAGAAAACCACAATCTGAATATACAAACCATACTTGAGTATACAAAGTATCCCTCTGTACCCTGTGGACAGGCTGAGCAGAGCACACAAGGGCAGAGGCCTGGCTCCTGTGGGTTTTCAGCGCCGCCCACCTGTGGCACCTGCATCCTGTCTCTGGATCCCAGGGCTGCCTCAGGGCGTGTCTAGCTGTAGTTAGTGTCCCGGCCTGTTTACACACTCATCGCTTTCCAGGCCACACACCCTGCCATCCCATTTATCTTGTGTGATCAGGACTCCTCATGTCTCCAGGCACACAGCAGGAATACAAAATATATATATATATTTAATAGAGAAATCAATGCAGAGTATCGGCAGAGGCTGTGCAGAGACTGACTTGGAGCTCGCACCACGGCAGTTTCTGACATTTGCAAAGAGCAGAGGGTTGCAGCTACAGCACTCTCTCCAGGGCACAGTTGCTACTCCGGATGAGTCCTGTGCACAAATGGCAGAAGGCACTAGACGATTCAGTGGCGCGCGTTAGACTGGAGCCCTCCGGCTCCCTCACAGTTGGAGCTGACCGCCAGTGCCGGGTGGTTATGTGTGCACCTGCTCTGCTTCTTCTCCAAACTCTCTTCCTCCTAACCACGGGAGGGGAGGATGGGACATGACAAAATCATGACCAGCGTGAAAAGTTAACTAGCAATTCAAAATAACTGATAAATGCCAAACCCAAGACCCAGACAACAGGTAAAGTAAGTTCCAACAAGGTGCGTGTGGCGTGGGCTGCACATGCAGGGTGGGGCTTCAGAGGAGCTGGTCACTGGCGCCGACCTGCTCTGGGTCTCACTGCAGATACGCAGGTCTGTGGTTGTACTTGAGGCTGTTATCCAGACCTCCATTCTCCAATAGTCTGGCTTCATTGTGTATCACAAAATAGGGCCATTCGTTCAAGTGGACTCCTGAAATTGTACAAAATCCAGAGATTTTAAGAAGTGAATGTTTTGTTACAAAATATTAGGAGCAGATTGTCCAATAAATAATGTCACAACAATAACTTAAAAAAATATAAAGTTACAGTCCTATGTCTTATTTTTAAACAAAATCGATTTAAGAATACTAAAATTGTAAATGGAAGTGAACTACAGACATAAAGTTCCAGGAGCAGAGTGCAGGTGAATTTTGATTATGATTTGGTGGGTAAAGGCTTCTCAAAGTGTCACACAAAAGACTAAAGAACCTGGAAGGAAGTATGAATAAACTCACCTGCATAAAAATTAACATTTTTTATCAAAATTGCATGCGATCAAATTTGAAGCCATACACCAAACCGCACGATAGCAGTATGAGGAAATGCTGCCCTCAGCTCCGACAAAGCCCTGGCACCCATCTGCGCCTTCGTCTCCACAGCACCGTGCTGGTCCCTGCTGCTCACCCCCACTTGACTCCCACCCCTGTCTGCCTGTTCCTTCCACACGTCACTTCCAACTGTGACAGTCCTCAGAGTCTTCTCATCCCCCTTGGTTGGAGGGTGGCATTTTTAACACAGTCTGCAAGGGCCCGGCAGGCTCTGCCTCCCTCTGCAGCCTCACTTCGAGTCACTTTTCCTCCTGCTCATCAGCCTCCAAAGGCCCAAGGAAGTGTCTTAATTGAGTGGCACAAGCTCCAAGCCAAAGCTGACACCTGCACTTTGCAAGATCACCCTGGAACGTCAGCCTAAACTGGGCCCTCTGGCCTTCAGGCAGCACAGGCACCAAGGCACTGGTTTTGATCACATGTCCTTGGTAACCAGGGCCTCTGCACCAGGGTTCTACCCCTTCTCTTCTTCCTAATTCTTTCCATCTCGGCACCAGCTAGCATTTATGATGACACGTTTCATCACATGCTTGAGGAGTATCTGTCTTCTCTGATGGGTGGTAAGTTCTGTGAGGGACAGACAAGCTCTGTGCCCATATCCTGGAGTGAGGCTGTGGGCAGGGAGAGACACAGCATGACCACGCAAGCATTGAAGGCTGATGGCACAAACAGTGATCACCAGTCATCACCGTACCAGTCACCACCGTTTGGAGTATTTGGGGTCATTTAGTCCTCACAAGACTCTTACCCTGGGCTCTGGAACT
This sequence comes from Galagoides demidoff, assembly GCA_963574575.1. Lineage (NCBI taxonomy): Eukaryota > Metazoa > Chordata > Mammalia > Primates > Galagidae > Galagoides > Galagoides demidoff. Next base: position 9,234 of record CAUYQV010155317.1, on the reverse strand, counting down.
TGGTAGAGTTCTGCTGTCCACGCCACGCAGCTTGTGATATTCTGTGGCTGCCACCCAAGCTGACGAATGCACCTGCTCTGATAAGGGCTGCTGTGGTTGGTCAGCAAAGGTAGAATTCCAACTCCACGTGGCCTGGCTCTGTGACATATGTTTGTTGTCTATGTCAGTTATGCAATCAACTGGGTAGAAATAGGAAAATTTCATGACTAAAATAAGTCCCTTTGTGTAAGTGACAGCCACACACATTAGCTTGAAAACCTTTATATTGAGTCTGACCTGGCACCTTCCGAGAGGCCCCGAGGAGCAAGAGGCTGGACACCGCTTGGGGACAGAGTGACCACCAGCACCCCAACACTGAGGAGTGAGGATGCTACATTCTCCAGGGGTAGAACCATGGCGCACAGGCCCTGGTTACCAAGGACATGTGATCAAAACCGGATGAAGTCCCAGAAGACACAGGTGATAGAGGAACATTGCACACGGCAGGCAGAGGCCGCAAGGTGGGAGGCGTGATGCCCCACAAGGGGACGGGAACACAGCAGGTGGCACACAACCTCACTGAAGGATGCTCCAGTCACCAAATCACCTCTTCCAACTTCATGTCTATGTATGAAAGGAAATTTGGCTATGGCCTCAAATAGTACCTATACCTAAGGAAAGTGATTCTGGAATATTCATTCCTAAATGGCTTTTGTTGAACACATGATGTTTCTCTTAACTGTCAATTCTATTAATTTTTAAAATAATTTTTTTTTGTTTAAAGAAAGCATAAATGATATACTTACATTATTTATGTCACAATTGTAGAAATACGTGTGCTTATTTTTTAAATGATCTTACCCACAGATGACAAACGCAAAAGCCAAACGCTTCTCTCTCTATGTGCATGTGCCAAGGGAGATTCGTGCACCCCTCTCTGAGTAAGAAGGCAAGGATGGCAGGCACTGTGCAGCCTTCTGCTATGGCAGAGGACCTGGCTAAACAGCAGACAGTATATAAGGCATCATCGCACCCAAAGCAGATTTCATCTCCACGTCTTTCAAAATCATTATTAATATGAGAAGCTGCATAGGAATCACCACACAAAGGGGACAGTGGGCTGGTCTGGTGTGCTGTGGCCAAGTCCTCACTGTAGGGTTTTATAATGGAGGGAGGGGGTCCTGAAGCCTCTTCCATGACTCAGTGTGGGATGTAACACAGCGTCCGTAGGCGGCGTGAGGTGCATGTCTCACTGCTCTCAATGCCTGTGGATTGTGCTGTGATTAACAAACCTTAAAGCACCTAAATGTGTAACTGATTCAGTGTAGCATATTTTCATTTTGTATTTTGTGCGGTGATCTTGTGTTTTGTGGCCTTTCTGAAATCAGTTAATAGTTCAGTGAGTTTTTGTAGACTTGGGGGATTGTCTATGTCAACCATCATGTCAGCTCTGACAGAAACAGTTTAGTCCCTCCTTTTTTATCTGTTTGCCTTTGATTTCCTTTTCTTGTCTTATTGCAGTGGACACAGTTTCTGTGATGTCCTTGACTTTTTCCTTAACTGAGAGAGAAGCATTCAGGGTCTTACCATGATGTGCATGGTAGCTGTCTGGGTTTTCCTCAGCTGTTGCTTTTCAACTTGAGGAAGTCTTCCTGTGCTCCCAGTTTGCCAAGAATTTTTAATCATGAGTAGATGTTGGATATTGTCTGTTGCTCCTTCAGCATTTGTTGTGATCATCTGATTTGCCTCTAGTACCCTGGGAACATGGGTGACTGATTTGGGGATGGAGACCCAGCCTCATGTTCCTGGAATAGACCCTGCCAGGTCATGGTGTATAATTGTGAATATGATTTATGGATATTATATTGAAGGTTTCCACATCTATCTTCATAGGGGGTATTGATATGCTGTTTTTTATTTTTCGTTTTATACTTTATCAGTACACTCTCACTTAAAGAGAAGAGTATCTGGGGAGGTTTAATAAAGGGAGGGTAAACGGCAGGACCCCACCTATGGAGCATATTGCAAGGGTACAAGTCAAATCTATCAAGAATAGAACATAAATGTCTTAATACAATAATTACGCAAAGGAGGTAAAACCTATGTTGATTAGTTTGATGTAAGCACTCCAATCGTATAAAAACTCAACACATTGTACCCCACAAATGCATAAATGTATTCATGATCTATGTGTACGTGACTTAATAAAAAGGAAAAAAAGGGAGAAAAAAATAAAAAAGAATACTTATATTCTAAAAGATTGGGGATCACCATGCTTAATGATCACGAATGTTTTTATCACATTGATAGAACCATGATTTTGCAAAGAATACTATTTTCGGATGGAAATATCAGGCATTGATCATTTTAAAAATCAAGTACTTATCCAGGGGAAAAGCTAATTATCTAAATGGGAGAACAAGTTAGACCTTCCAGATTCTTCCCAATAACATTCAGAGCTGGGTCTAGAGGTTATTAATAAAAAAAAAATCCAATAAAATAAAGTCTTACTTGACATTATTTTCCAGGTATAAAAGGAACAAATTAATATTCTTAAATATCCAATAACTTGGGAATATAATACCTCTGAGGACTTTTGGGGACCAAAATCTTCTTGGTGAGATAACTCCAAATAAGGAGTCTATACAAGGAGAAAAACATTTAAAAAAAAAAATAGTGAGGGGGGCAGCACCTGTGGCTCAAAGGAGTAGGGCGCCAGCCCCATATGCCGGAGGTGGCAGGTTCAAACCCAGCCCAGCCAAAAACTGCAAAAAAAAAAAAGTAAGCAAAGTATCAGTGTATATATGAGATTAAGATTTATAAAAGAGAATTTTACATGATATAGAAAAATGATTTGAGAATGGAGGCAGAAAGATAAGGGCTGAAAGGAGCTCTAATTTTTTATGAGTAAATAACTACCATATAAATAGTAAATAGATCCTGTCTAAAGCTAAAGTGTGTCTGTAACTACAAACATGACCACAGTTCCCTTCAACTTTTCATAATCCTTTTTAAAATTTCTGGTTATCAACTAGCAAGTCTTCTGATTTCACTTTATTTAAACTCAAATGAAATTAAAATTAATAGCTGTGTTTATAGAGAATATGTTTCGTAGCCCAGTTTTACCCCTTCTCCTTCCCCACCCTTCCTTCCAACCTCTGTTTTTGTATCTACTTATTGGAGACATATCTAGAATAATATCCAGAAGACAATGATAGTGGCTGTTTCTTGGTCATGAGATGTTGGACAATGTTTATTTTCTTCTGTATAATTTCTTGTAGTGATGTTAGTCATTTTAACAAATATATAGACGTGTTATTTTTCTAAATAAACAAGGGGAAAGATAAGAGGAGAAGGATTTTTAAAAAGTGTCAGTTTGCCACCACTAATCCATATGCCCCATAACAATGGGGCTGATTTAATTTACCAACTCTGCACTGCGCCCTCTGTTTAGGGAAATGCCTTACAAAATGGCACATTTTTTATTTGTTAAAGGGGGGGAAAAGCAAACTCTTAAATTAGGATATTTCAAGGAACAAATTTTATTTTCAATTAAAGAAAAGTGGCTCCACTCACAAAGTCCAGCTGGATTCCATGCAGAGCACAGAGGGGCAGTGAGTGAGGACGGACGCGTGTGGCATGAAGGGGATGAATGCAAACCGTAATTTTGAGTGTTTGTTTATAACTTTACTGAGACTCAGACTAGAGTTACATGATGAGTGAGATAAATTTTACAGCCATCTCTTTAGAGAATGATTATAACAGCATCAAACATAAGAAAATCCATTCTCAATGGTATTTCCATATCGGTGTTTAAGCAATTACATCATTAAAATAAAAAATACTGTATACCGAGGATTTTTATTCCTTATACTACTTGTGCTACCAGGAGATATTTAACTGAAAAACTTTAAACAGGGAAGGTTACATTTATCTCTTAGAGATAATAACATAGTTAAAAATCACTTGTCACATAGAGAGACATGCATATATTTCATGTAAACATTCAGTTAAAATAAAGCATCCAGAAGTTCACACGTAACACTTTTGAGTACTATTTTTACCTTCTGTGTTTTGGAGGGTGAAAGGACTGTCCAGGTATTCATTGATACCAGGCAGTATTGTTTTATTCTTTTGACAGAAAAATTATAATAATCTCTGAAATACTTACGAGTTACCAAACTCCTTCAAGCCCTTTGTAGCTAGGGTAATGTAAGAGTTGAATAGATATTTTGTGAATCTGATCAAGGCAAACAATAAAAATGTGAACAATTTATATTTTAAATAATTTGTCCACAGAACTGTAGAACTTCAGCGAGGGAGCCCCCTACTCAGCTCTGAAGTTTGCATCTCTGCGGTGCACGTGGGGCCCCGAAAAAACAGAAAAGCAAAGGATGGACCTGTTATCAGATCGGCCCTGGGTATAATTGCCTAAATAGGGCAAACATACACTCACATTACACAGACAGAGAAAATACGGCTGAGGTTACTCCCACAATGTCTCCAAAGTAACAGCCCAGCCTTGCCTGGGCACTCACCATTCACGGCCCTGGCCACTGCCACTATTTCTGCAGGTGGATCTAATATAAGACTCATCAGAGGCTTGGGGACAGCACTTTGGAGGACTCAGGGGAGCATCCTCCAGGAGCCAGGGCAGGGCAACACCTAGGACAGCAGAGAAGCAGGTGCCTGGGCTGCTCATGTGCGCGGAGCTCACCGAAGCCCACCACCACGCCCACCTCGGGATCCCAGGACAGCAGCCAAAGATGGAAGGTGGAGAGTGCATGAAACTCAGAACAGAAGCCACTGTCTGTGGCACTTTCACAAGTAAATGAACCAAACATTTCAACTAGAGCATTACAGTGACCGGCACACGACATCCTGATGGAAGCCTCACAAAGAGCAGCTGCTCTCCCCGGACGTGCCTGCCTTGTGCAGACACAGCCCCCCACCCCGACCCCGATGTGTCTGCCTTGTGCAGACACATCCCCCCCTCACCCTGACATGCCTGCCTTGTACAGACACAGCCCCCCCACCCCACATGCCTGCCTTGTCCAAACACAGTCCACATCGAGGGTATCTGAAGGATTTAAAGTGTTGCTCAGGCTCAACTTTTCCACTTTCAAAAGAGAAAACATTTAAATATGGTCAAATGAAAATCAGATATAATTACACAATTTGGTAAGTTTATCTTTCTAAGCCAACAAGTAGCTATCAGAATTTTAGGCCACCTACTTTTATTATATATAATCTTTTAAAATAAGTCATTAAACAAGTCATTAACATCTTACTTGAGAAACAGCCTGATATGCAACATGTTTAATGGATAAAAAGAATATGGCCTTTAATAGAAAGCCACTTACAAATTTAAAACATGGGCAATATTTGCAACCAGTGTAGATCGAAGTTTACACTTTTTAGATAGTAAGTTTACAGAGGAAGCAGCCACATTCATAGGCTTTTCCCAATTCACATGCTTACATAGTTTTACAAACATAAATCGTTTAAAACAAAGACAAGATGAACTGTACAACAAGTTATTTTATTCAATGTAACATCAACACAAGCATGCCGGTACTCACAGGTATCCGTGGCCATGTTTGGAAAGGAAATGGTTGCTTGGGTGCGCCCCACCCTCCTGCTCAGAACCAGGCTGGTGTTGGCTTTCAAGTAACTTATTGGAATTACCACTGCACTGCCTAAAAGCATCAGAGGGGGCTGAGCAAATGCAATCCTGCAATGTCACAAGTTAAAGCTGAGTCACAGGAGCTCTGAGCCTCGCATGATCACCCAAGTCAGCAGTCAGCACCCTCTCCACTCTGCCTCACTGTGCCTAGTTGAAGGAGGAATTTAACTATGGTAAACAGTCAAGTGAAAAATTCTTCATGGAAGCAACTTCAGGTAAAAAGATAGAAGCACAAGAGTTTTGGATGGAGAAAGAAATGGTGCTTTTACTCCCAATGTGTAAAATAAAGCAATTTTGTTAAAAGCAAAACTAATTTACCCAAAGGGTGCAGAATGTGGCCTCAGTCCCCCACACTGCTGAGCTAAACATGGGCAGAACCACATGGAAGAATCTGTTCAGCTCGTCTCCAGGGGTGGGACAAGAAATGTCCCTGTGTGCTGTGGAAGACGGGAGTCACTTATGCATTGAAGCAGCAAGCGTTTCAGCTACTTAAATATTGCAGAGCCTGGTCTTATGAGAAAGCAAAAAGCCCAGAAAATAACAGCTGCCTGCAGGCACTGGAACACTAAGATCGCCAAATCTAAAGAGAAAGCATCAATTTTCTTTGAAGTAAACCGAAACGTTGTTCTCAGGCAGTCTGACGTGAAAGGCACACGCAGTATTGCTCTCTGAGCCTGGCTGCTGGAGAGACAGTGTCTACCTGGGAGGCCGTCTGTAATTAGTGCCAGAAACGAAGGTGCTTCCAAATGGTCGTGTTAATTGTACACTAGGAAAGCCACGTGGGAGCAGGTGGGAGGCATCCTCCACGTGGCTCTGGGTAGTTTAAATCTGTTACGAGTTCTTCTGGAAACGTCATAAAATTTTATGTCAATTTAGATTTTGGCAGGATGTAAGTTATTATTGATACCAAATTTTGTTTCAGAAGACTTGACCTATATTCTGATTAAGAGAAACTGACGAGAATGGCCATGTGCGGAAAGTGTGTCCAGATTACTATAAAATGTACTGATTTGCATTTTCATTCAGCAAAGATGGGGGGGGCAGGTTGCAAGGACCAGTCATTACTCTAGTGCTGGGTCTCTGGCTTGTGCGGTGCCCACAGCGTCTGGGCAGGACCAAGGGAATACACATAGGCAAACACATCGTGCCCAAGCAGTTTCAACAAGCCTCATAGGAAAGACCGACATCAGTCAGTATGTCTATTTCACTACTTCCATTTACTGCTTGGGAGTCAGGAGAGGACAGGGTGCAGGAAATCATTCTCATCCCTGCACGTTCAGACACTCCCCGGAGGCTCTGCTTTGCACAGTGATATGAATTCACACACAAAGACATTGTTCTGGCATTTACAAAAGCAACATCGAGCCCCACAAAACACATGAGGTATCATTTTCCAGGATAAAATATTTCTGCTCCTATATTTTAATAAAGTGCAAGAAGTTTTTTTCGTGCAAAGGACTCAGAATGTTTTTTAAAATACTCACACATACACACGGTTTCTTTCTCACCAACAAATATAAAAGGCCCTGAATGTTCCCATCCTTCCCAACGGTTTTCTTCTACTTTGTCCAGAGAGTTATTTATATCATTGCAAATGTAAACACTGTTTACTGAAACATAATCAGCGAAAATAAATTGATGAACTAGAAAAGTTAACATCACTTTGACTGGTCTTGTGTGAAAGCAAAAAGCCCAGAAAATAACAGCTGCCTGCACTGTTAAAGGCTGCACTGAGTTTGTTATTTTACCTAAAATTTGATATTTCTGTGGTGCCAAGTAGGCACAGCTGTGTGCTTCACAAAACCCCTTTTTAAAGAAATCATCTCGCTTTCATGTCCTGAAAAAATATATATATCAAAAGCTTGCGGTATGAACATTACTTTCCTAATCTGGGGTAATTTAATTTTTTCATGCCACTTCTCCTTGTAAACACAAATCAATAGGAACACAAATCATAAACACGACAATTGAAGCTCAAGTGGTAACGGTTCTAACCCCAAATTAACATTTCCAGGGTGAAGGATATTTGGGAGAAACGTGCACTAAATATTGAATCACAAATCTTAAAAATCGCAAATGAAAAAGCATGCATTTGTTCAAGATAAGATACTTGTGGGTGTGTCCACTCCCCACATTTGCTTTCCTCACACGTTCGCTCATGCTGTCAAAGCCAAGCTGTTATACGCTTTACTCACACCCGCGACATCGCCCCACGTGGCTTACTGAATTCTGCCTGGTCTTTGGCCCCTGAGAAATTATTATCCACACGGCACCCTCACTGCCCCTTTTTTAAACTCTCCCTTTTGTGCAGGTTCCTTTCAAGGTATATCTAATACCTCTGTCAGGTACATATATAAAATTTCAGTACCTAATTTTCAAAAATGCATTTTTGGCTGCCTCCATCAGGCACTTCCTTCTTCTATGTTCAGTTAACTGTACAAGGGCCACCGTCACAGGACAGCTGTGAACTGGGGGTGCCTCCTGCTGTAGCCGGGGTCACTGTCCCCCCGGCCTGATCCTAGGATAAGCTCACGGCATCTCAGGACCACAGACAGAGGCAGCAACATGAAGCTCGGTGCAGCCCACAGCTGGGAGCAGATGTGGCTGCCCGGACTGCAGGAAGTTTCCTCTGCCCTGAAGAGCTGTGTCTCCACATAAATGGCCAAAAGTTAAGATTCTCATCGTGTGTCCACAGTCATATTTTAAAACACAAAGTTTATGATGGTACTTCTTCTCTTAAAATTGGAGAATTAAAACATACTTTTTTTTTCTAAATAGATTTGCTTTAAAATGTAGATTTGCAAATAGTCCTGACCATGTGTGTTTAACAGAGAACTGAACCTATCTATAGACTTCTATTGATTTTCATCTTTTAAGAGATATAAAACTATACAGTATTTTTGTTTCTGAATATAATTAAGAAATGAAATAAAATTCAAAATAATCTTCACCAAATTTAGGAATTTCCTAAATGAATGAGAGCACTTTTTAACAGAAGAGAAATCTGATTGCAATAATGTGAACGGTTGAGCTGCAGGGCGCTGCCGCGCTGTTTCTCAGGGGCGTCCTCTGCACCTGCGTGGGAACTCAGCAACGAGAACCGTCTCCTTCACACGTGCGTACAGTTGGTGGACGGTGGCGTATCGACGCGGCTCTTATTCTCCCTGTTATCATTGAGAGACAGTTCTTGGCGAATGTGACACTTGAACACTTGCTTGTAGGCCTTCCTGAAATTCTCCGAGAGAAACGCGTATATGATGGGGTTCACGGAGGAATTGCTGTAGGCCAGGCAGTGCGCGGCGATCCTGAGCAGGAAGGACGCGGGTGTCAGCGGGAAGGAGCCGAACTCGGCCCAGAGGTGGACCACGTGGTGCGGCAGCCAGGACACCCCAAAGACCACGACCACCACCAGGATCGTCTGTGCGGTCTGGGGGGAAGGAGGAGGGGAGGAAGAAAAGAACAAAGAGGAAGATGAGGAGAGAGCCGTGAGGGAGGAGAAGACGAAGGAAGAGAGAGGAGGGGGAAGGGAGAGGAGGAGGGGCAGGAGAGGGAGGGAGAGGAGGGGGGAG
>CAUYQV010155313.1:0-19187 GCA_963574575.1 Galagoides demidoff | reverse complement strand
TGGTCTAGAAGGCTGGCTTTACCCATCTTCCATGAAGGTGACACAGCCTTCACTGCACGTCAGTCTTTTGAGGCACATGATCTGGAACAATAAATAGTCCCAAGATAGGCGGTTGCCTTGAATCATCCTCATAACCTCTCTAAAATGAGAGTGAAGCATGAGAGTCAATTCTGTAAGGTCGTTCACTAACAGAGCTCCTCATTAATGGAGTCCTCTAGAGTTTTGAAAACTTTATCACATTACATTATTTATTAAGATTATCACAAAAATGCAAAGAGATAAGCAGGGCAGGCATCATCCCTCTGTTAGAGAAGAAGCTGGGAATAGTTACAGTGAATTGTCCAGGATTGCTGTCAGCTAGTAACTGGTAGGTCACAACTCACAGCCCAAGTTTTAAACCTTCAGGCAGGTGGCCAGTTGCTGTGACCACTGCTGAGGCTTTCTTGCGTTGTCCTGTGTATCAAGAGTCAAATTTTTCTGAATATATGAGGTCAGACAGTTATGTTTGAGAACTCATCCTAAGAAAAGTGCTATGTACCTCATTGCTGAATATCACTCTAGGCCCCTTCAAAGTACGCCCGTTGGGAAGATGTGCACTGATGCCAGTGCCCCATCCACCCTCCAGAGCAATTCTGGTGCTCTTTTCATGGAATAGGCATTAGAGCTGTCATCATGGAAGTGTGACAATTAAATTCTCAAGCCCATCTCAGAAAAAGTGCTTTGAAGGGTGGACTAGGCACTGGCGTGGATTGCACAGTCCCCCCAAGGGGAGTACTTCAAAGGTGACCATAGTGATATGGGAGCCATTGTGAAAGTTTTGAGATACACCAAGATAGAGAAACTTAAAATCTGCGTGGAGACAAATGAAGCCCTCTCAGCAACACTGAACGAGTTGAAACTTGCACAGTTAAATCACAGCAGACACTGTCAACTGTGTTTCTTGGAAACGAAATAATGGGTGATAACAGAGTCTGTCTCAAAACTTTTGTAGTGACCCCAGTATTCAGCAATTAGGTATGCTGCACTTCTTCTAGGATGAATTTGCGAACTTAGTTGTCTGGCCACATCTCTCCTTGTTACTAAGAAAAGTTGGTTTAAAATAACCAAAACTACATTTCCTGAAAGCAGTGGAATGAGGACTTTTAGTCTAAACTATTAATAGTATTTTAAAATGGTGAAGGAAAGATGGATTATTATATACATTTGTCCTAACTTGAAATATTTCCCCCCCCGCACATTAAATTGTCCTTTCTGAAAGATCTGTACCTCAAATTAAAAATTAAATTGATAAATCATTTTCTATTTTTATTAATTGAATGTCAACAGAGGATATACTTTGAAAAATATATAAATGAAAAGAGCATTTCAAGCACATGGGGCAACACAGAGGTAAAGCTTCCTTCCCTTCTAATTTGTCCCATTTATTCATCATTCATTTGTTAAACCTATATGTGTCAAGAGACTACTATCTGGGCGGCCCCTGTGGCTCAAAGGAGTAGGGGGCTGGCCCCATATGCCAGAGGTGGCAGGTTCAAACCCAGCCCCGGCCAAAAACTGTGGAAGAAGAGAAAAAGAGAGAGAGAGAGAGAGGCTACTGTGTGTCAGAAACAATTTTAGTTTGTAAAGATATAATTCTGATCTGACATTGGCCCTCATAGATATTACTGTAGAGAGATAAAAGTAATAAAGAAACAAAAAATAAAATAATTAAATGAAAATGCTATGGACAATGTAGCATGCTAAGGCAGAGAAAATGTTTGCTGAGGAGATCTATTAGAGATTTAGGGTACAAAGACATCTTCTAAGCTTGATCTTCAGGGTGCCAGGCTTAGAAAGGGTAAAAGAAAAGTTATTCTCAGGCAGAACAAGCAAAGCCAGTGAAAAAGTCTGAAGCCAGATAACAGACGTAGATTAGTGTGGTGTGGACGGTGAAAAGAGTCCAGCGTGCCTGGAGCCAGAAAGCGGGAGGAAGAATGTCACAGAATAGGTTGGGATGGTAGGCAGAGGCCAGGCCTATGCGAGCCAGTGGGGATCCTAGCAAGGAGCTTAGATTCTTCTCACAGTGACCTGGCAGCCACTGGCATTTTCTAAGTGGAGAGAATGACAGGGTGTGACTTAGACTGTAATACGTCTCATTTGGTTGCTGCATGAAGAAAGTCTCAGGGAAGGAAATGGGGCAGTATGGAAAGCAAGGACACCAAGGCAGAAGCTTTGGCAAAGCATCGGTGATGGACTTGATGGTGGTGGTGAAGAGAAAACGGGAAAAACTAAAAATGATTTCGAGAAACTGAGCGAGGGTATTATTATGTCAAGTGATGGAGGACTGCACAATTTTCTGCCCTCATAAGCTCAAACTTTAGTAAAAGAGACAGAAAATAAACCACAGAGATAAGTAGACTGGAGAGTGTGCCAGATGTCAATTAATGGCTACAGGGTGAAGCAGGGAGGGAGTCGCACTTTTCACCTGGGTACTTAGGGAAGACTTCGTTGAGAAGGAGACTTAACACTTATCACAAGTGGGTAAGAGAATCAGCCACATCTAGGGTAGGGTCTTCCAGTGAGAAGGAACTTTCAGTGCGAACGTGTTGAGCAGGGAAGTCATTGTCCCTGCAGTGAAGTTTGTCAGGGCTGGAGAAAGGCTCACTGTGATAACAGGTGTAAGGAGGGGTCAGTGTGATCAGAGGACACAGTTTTGTAAAGCTTTAGGTAGGCTGGTAAGGACTTTGGTTTTACCTAGAGTCAAATCAGAAGCGACTGAAAGATTTTGGCAGAAGGAAATCTCAACTGATTCATTTTAAAAGACACACCTTGCCTGCTGTGAGAACAGGCAGAGAGATTTTCCACAAGGCAAGAGATGATGGACATCTTGACCAAGCTGGTGGCAGAGGAGTTTGTAAATGTATAAGACATGACGGGCTTCCGGCTCTAGTTTGAAGTCAAAGTCGATGGATGGCAGCTAAAATGTGGGGTGTGAGAGAGAGGGAGGTGTCAGGGCTGACTCTGAAGGTTTTGACCTGAACACCTAGAAAAATCAAGCATCAAGACTGTAGAATAAGCAGAGTTGGGGCCTGGAGAAACAACTTGTATGCGAAGGTGGTGCATGTGCGCTGGCGATGTCGATTAGACACAAAGTAGGGATGAGGCTGGAATTCGGGATGACAGGGATATCAATATACATGGGATTTAAAGCCTTAAGACTATAGAGACTCCAGGGGATTAAAAGTGGTAGAAAAGAGGTACAAATATTAAGCTCTGATATCTCTAATATTAAGAAATGGGAAGAGAGTGGGAAAAATCCCTGTCCTATGAAGACTGAAGTAGCAGAAAAACCAAGGAAGCAGGTGTAAGTAAAGTATAAGATATGTTAAGTGAAAAAAAAAATAAGTATTTCAAAGATGAGGAGGGATTGATTAATTACGTCAAATGTTTCTGACAGATCAACAAAGACAAGAAAATCAGAGAACTAGATTTAGCCTTGTGTGTGCCTTCAATGACTTTGACAAGACTAGTGATTTATTGGCATGGTGGGTATGAAACTCTGATTGGGGACGTGCAGGAGACAATGGGAGAAGGTTATTTTATTTTTTATTTTTTAGCATTTCTACAAGGAAGGGCAGACATGGGATGGTGCAAGTAGACAGAAGGAAATCAAAACAGAAAGTTTGTTTAAAAATGGGAAAAATAGGGGCTAGGTGCGGTGGCTCACACCTATAATCCTAGCACTCTGGGAGGCCGAGGAAGGTGGATGGATTGAACTCATGGGTTTGAGACCAGCTTGAGCCAGATTGAGACCTGTTTTCTAAAAATAGTTGGGTGTTGTAGTAGGCGCCTGTAGTCCCAGCTACTTGGGAGACTGAGGCAGGAGGATTGCTTGAGCCCAAGAGTTTGAGGTTGCTGTGAGCTATGATGCCACTGCACTTAATTGAGGGTGACAAAGTGAGACTGTCTCAAAAAAGAAAATGGGAGAAATAAAATTACTTTTAAAGTTCATGAGAACAATGCTACAGATAGGCAGTTTTGACAAAGCTTAGAATAGATGCCAGTGTGAATAGGAAGGAGAATTAGAGGCAGTGTGTATATTTTCTTTTCAGAAGTTTAAATACAAAAGGGAAGAGAAAGAGGGAACTTCACATTTTTTTAAAAGATAAGACTATATAATGTTTGTCTACTATTGGGAATAATCTAATAGAGGAAAACAATAGGAGAATGGAAGGAAGAGATAAATGAAGGAAAGAGTCCCTTAATAAAACAAGAGACAATGGTATTGTACAAATTCATTTTCTTATGCTCTTGGTCCCCCCACCCCACACACAAGAAAATGTCCTGGTACTATCATATAGTTACATATTCTTTAGGGTAAGGATGTGCAAAATGTATTTGGTGTTTCCTGAAATAGGCACTGTAAAATCTAGATCATAAGATTTCAGCAAATTGGTGGACATTCATGTGATACTTCCGTGGGTTGTTAGATTACTCTTCGATGAGAAAGGTCGTCACTTTGCTTTTCTGTATCATTAACCATCACAGCTTTCTACTCCGGGCTTTTGAAGTGTATTTATTCTAATAAACCTGAGGCAGACAGAATTGAATTCGGGATTAACAGTCAGGTTTATGAATCTCATTATTGCCCCAAGCATAACCTTCTTTTTCTATATGTATCCATTTGTTTATTAAAATATAATAAACACACCAGTTAAACCATCAGCCGGTAAAAAGGACAGGACTTTGACAACATGTATTCAGCTATGTGGCCTCCTCCATCCTAACCTCGTCTGCCTTACCCAAATGAACCACCATTCTGAATTCCTTAAAAATCATTCCTTAGCTTTTCTTTCAATGATATTTTAGGCCATCTTTGTTTTTTAAAGTATATTCAAAATACGTAATTGTTTTGAACCTGTTCTATATACTATTTTGATGCTTTTATTGACTTAATTCCGTATTGCCAAGGTTCACGCTAATTGTTGCGGACTGCTATAGATCATTCATTTGGACTATTCCGTGATATTCCCATCGCATAGGAACCAGCTTATTCATCTGCTCTGTTGGCAGTAGGCTTTTTGCTTGTTTCCAAGATTGTGGTGCTGTGAATATCCTGGCCCAAATTTTCTGCTGTAAATGTGCAAGGGTTTTTTTTTTTTTTTTCTTGCATATATATCAAGGAACGAATTTTTCTGGATCTTAGTGTAAGTAGGAGTTCAACTTGACGAGATAACGCCAAAGTATTTTTCATGGTGAGTTTACAAAATCGAACTCTCACTTAAAATTTATGATGAACATGAGATTCAGGATGCATGTACCCTCTTTAACACCAGGAAGATATATTTTGCATAGATAGATAAATAGATATGTAGGTAGAGATAATGTATATAAATGGCATATCTCAAAATGGTATTTTATGGAGAAATGATTTGACATTATGATTTTTTTATGTTCTAATGGAGGTGAGCATCTTTCTAAATCCTCATTGACTCTAAGAATTTTCTTTCTGTGAATTTCTTGTTTGCGTCTTTTGCTCAGAATCTATTATAGCTGGTGCTTTATTGATTTGGTGCTTTAATTATATACAAAGTAGACTAGGATTGATGGAAGTTGTATGTACTACAGGAATCTGTATGTAATACAGGTGTTAATGAGTAACTAATTGTTGATATCTTCTAAACTAAAGAAGCTTCTAGAACTCTATATATTCTGTTTTCTCAGTGCTATCAATAAACATGTTGTCTTTAGTATTCAAGAAGTCTAGTATTTAAATATTTTGTAAATAACACACAAAATTAGAGATTTCTTTATATATTTCACTCAGATTTCTTGTTGTTATTGGTGTACCTCTTTAAGTACTTTAAATCTCTTCCCTTCTGGAGATACAGCACTAGTGTTTTGTAAGAGGTAAGTGGATGCATGCTGTAGGTGGCTGGGAAATTAGAAATATTTCCTCAACTTCATATCTAAGGAGACAAGGTAGGAGACTTGAATTGACTAGTTTTAAGATCAGAAAACCAGCTTCAGTCTTTCTCATGTGACAGCAAATTGAACATTACTAGAGATGAAATTAAAAAGTGATACCACCCTTTAACCAGGTCTACATGGTTAAAGTCACAGCGGAAAATGATCTGATATATTGTTCCTTGTTTTCCACTTTCCCAGAAAGTTAGATTCATTGATTAAATGGGGATGTTTCCCTGAATTTGATCCTGCTGGTCTTGTTTCCTTCTTTGAAAGACTATTGAAAATCTTCTTGTTGCCCTTAAAGGATATCATCATATTTGGGGGATTAAAAACCATTTAGCTATTACTGAAGAAGTAGAATTTTAAAATAAAAGATGTCTTTGATGTCACACAAATGTATATAAAATTGTAGGAAGAAGTAAGCTCAAAATTATCTGGTTTCTATGTAATTATGCCCTTGGTAAGGTTCATTTGAACACTGTAAACAGCAGTATTAGAGGAAGCATCTCTAAGATTTATTCTTAATTGCATAGTGACCATTGTTCATTGACAAACGATTTGTCAGGAACCTTTTACATTTAAGGCATGGGATTGGTTCTGGGAGAGGATACAAATATAAGTTTCTCATGTAATTGAGAGATATTTTTAGCTTAACTGAGGTAGCAAATAAATCACATTATTTTGTTCCTTTTGAGGAGTTTTTTTTAATCGCCATTGAGATGATATTTGGAACATAATGAAACACATAGTTATTCAGCACCTGGTTGTTCAAAGCACTGGGCTGGTTTGGAACGTCACAAAGAGTTAAGGAAGGTTTTGACCTTACCATTAAATGTAAAAAGACTCAGGCAGGTTGTAATAGGAGTAAAAATTAAAAGCATAAAAGTGCTACAGGAATTTATGTCAGAAACTACTCATGAACAAAATAAGAGATACAGGTATTAAGAAGTTGAGGGATACAGTTTGGCCAAGGTCTGAAAGAAAGAGAGGCGGCCAGTCCTGGGAAGAAGGAGAGGCTTTATTTTAAAGGAGCAGGATGGAGTCTGAGCATAAGTCAGCCCACTCCCATTTCAATGGACTTTTATTAGTGTAGTTGGAATGGGGGAGGGGTCGTGAAAGGTGAGGGAAGTCTCTTCTTCTGCAGGGTGGATGATGCTGTGTCTCAGACTGATTTCAGAATCACTGCCTCCCACAAAGGCTCTATCTCTAGTGCCAGCCAGGACCACAGTAGGAGGTTCTGATACTTCCTGGCATTCAGGAGGGTGGAGAGGGGTTGCTGTGACTATTCCGTGTGGTCTGTGACCTGCTTTCTGTCCCGAGCTGTCCTCCCAGGATGGCTGTACTCTGATTTGCAGGGGCACAGGGGGTGGCTGTTTGCATCCTGCTTTTGTTTGCCACCCGTCTCCCTGACTTTTGTCGTCAGGGTCCTGAGGATTTCTTTCCCACAGGTATAGCATGTTATATACTAGAGATAAAATTCTATAGCACTTTGGTAAGGATTTTATGTTCTAATATGGTGTAGTAAAGCTAGAACGGACTTTGGAGATCAACACAATAGGCTTAGACTTCTGGTTCTGGGATACAGTATTGATATTCTATTGATATTCTGGGAGCTCAGAGGTTAAATCATAACGACACCTTTGGGGGAAATTGCGTCCCTTAAATAAAATAGCACTTGGGAAGAACATGGTAGCCTGCTTGGCAGTCCTTCAGTAAACAGTAATTATTATACATGGGGTTATTGTTCTTGGAAAATACCTGTCTCCCTGGCTCAGTGCCTGTAGCTTAGTGGCTAGGGCACTGGCCACATCACCGGGGCAAGTGGGTTCGAACCTGGCCCAGACCTGCCAAACAATAATAACTACAACCAAAAATACATTGTGAAGGGTGCCTGTAGTTCCAGCTACTTAGGAGGCTGAGGCAAGAGAATCACTTGAGCCCAAGAGTTTGAGGTCTCTGTGAGCTGTGACGCCACAGCACTCTACAGAGGGCGACATAGTGACACTCTGTCTAAAAGAAAAAAAAAAAAAGAAAAGAAAATACCTGTCCCTTCTTAGTAGTTATAAATAAACACGCTTCTTACCCTGCCCCCTCTGCTTCTCCACTGCCACATCCTAGTTCGGGCCTTAGCCTCATCTCCCAGGAGGACTAGTGTGGCAGCTGCTTATGGGAGACCTGTGTCTATTCCTGTCTCCCTGTAATTTATTGTCCATTTAAATGCCAGAATGGTTTTGCAAAATGCGTATAAATCAATCACATAATTCTCTTACTTTAACCCCCCAGTGGCCTCTCAATGATTCTGGGATACAATTCAAACTTCTTACCACGGTCCACAAGCAAAGGCAGAACTAGACGAAACATCAGGGAACGCACACAGGGACCACAGCTCACCTTGACCTCTGTGTTCACTGGCAAGGCTGCCCAGCAAAGCACCACGTACTGGGTGGTTTAATCACAAAGCGTTTATTTCTTCACAATGCTGGAGGTATCAGCGTGTCAGCAGGTTTAGTTTCTTCCGAGCCCTCTGTCCTTGGTCTGTGAATGGCCGTCTCCCCTCCATCTTCCCCTGGTCTTCCCTATATGAGTGTCTGTGCCCTGATCTCTTCTTACAAGGATCCCTGCTAGGAGGAGGGCCCACTCCACTGATTTATTTTAACTTAATTACCTCTATAAGATCAGCTTTCAAAATATGTTTCTTAAAAAATGCTGCTTTTGAGAGTATGAACTCAGGGGTAGGTGTTTTGTCTGCTGTACCCTAGTTTTCATCCTGTTTTTTTTTTTTTTTTAGCTTTGATTTCTTATCATTCTCCTTCTTTTTTGCCTTGCATTAGCCCCACTGGCCTCTTTTCACGTCTCTGAATACGATAAGCCTTTTTCCTGCCTCTGACTGTTTCCGCATTCAGTTCTGTTCTTTCTGTCTGGAATCCAGTTCTTCACATCTTCCAATGCTTCATGCTCATTCTTTAAGTTTCAGTTTAAAACTCATTGCTTTCAGGAAGCAGCTCTGACCACAAATCTCGAGTAACCTTCCCAGTCCCTCACTCTCTTGCCAACCATGTTTTCGCAGAAATGATAGCATTCTGAGTGTCCCAATGGCATGTTAACTCCTGAGGCAGGGAACTGTTTACCACACTGCCGTCAGGCCTGGCATGGAACCTGGCACACAACCGGTGCTCACTCACTGAGTGTTTATTGAAAGAGTGTTCCAGTGAAATTAATCACATGCTTTTATTAATAGAATCTTACTCAATCTCAGAGATCCATGGGATAACATAAGGCAGATACTGAATAATACCACAAACGCTGAGGTTATAATTCTGAACATGAAACATTTTCAAGAATTACTGAGAAAGTATCATGTTATGTAAGAAGCTGAAAATTCTTATTATTGTCATGGAATCATGATAGGAATTAGCATATTTCCACTCCTTAACATAAATTCATAAAGGAAAATGCCATTGGACTAATTCCCCCCTCTCCGAAACTTCTCCCATTCTCTCGGAATACTTATGGTATTTATATTTCTCAGGACACAGTGGTATAAATCCTATTCTGAGAAACAAATGAACATTGTCAACTAAAGTGAACAGTTTACCTAGGAATTCCTTAGAAATGCAAATTGGCCCTATACCTCATGACTAATACTAACTCAAGAAATTTGAACATGGGGTCCAGCAAATTGTGCTTTAACAAGCCTTCCAGGTGATTCTGATGTGAGAACTGAACTGAACTGATCTTCAAAGTTACTTTTGATTTCTCAAAGATTTTGTGAAATAGTCCAGTTGTCTAGACATAATCCACCTTAGTTGTTCTCAATCACTTATCTCCCCCTGCCCTGACTTGCAGTGACATAGTGTTTCTGCTTCATAATATTTTTGCAATTGTTCTTAAGAAACCAGCATGGTGAATTCTCCTCTCTTGGATCTATTTGAGTGAAATGTTCATCTTCCAGGATTCAACACACATTACTTGCTTCCTGCATTACCTAACTGTTTCTGTAAAAACTTAGCTTGAATGAGCATATCGTACCATGCTATTGTTGTTTCCAATTTCTCCTTCAAATCAAAATTTAATTAACTCTTCTGCTTTCCAAAGATGTAGTTTTTTCAAAATTAAAACTCATGATAGATCAGCCTTATCTCAATTTTTTTTTCTCTTACTGTACTGCCAAAGGCTAGGTTTTCCTTAAGAAGCATATTCAATAAAGAATTTTCTCATTCTCCCTCAAGCTATTTTTTCTTTACATGGCTCTGTCTTCAGTCTAAAGTAAGAAATATCCTGATTCATCTGTTTGAGGATACCTTTAGCACTAGGTCATTAAGTGATAACAACTGCACTTTATCTCTTTTAGTGTAAATCCAATTATCCAATGACTATCCATGAAAGATTGTTTTATCTTGATAGCAGACATTGTTCTTTCCAGCTATGAAGCATCCAGCTCACACAGGGGGCTATAAACCATTGTTCAAGGAACTGAGGAGCAGGGAAGTAATATTTTTTGTAGTTTTATTAGGAATAAAATGCTATGTTATCTATAATGATAAGTACTATCATTAATGAACACATTATGTTCTAGAAATTAGGACAAGTGATTTATATATTTTATCTCAGTTAATGTTCATTAAAATCTCTTTCTGTGCATATGTGTAAGTTGGCCAAGATCACACAAACTGGATGATAGAAGCCAACTTGAACTCCTGAATTCCTCTAGGATTCTGTTAAGCCCAGACTGTGTTCCTTCGTGATAAATCATTGTCAGGCATGTTGTCATTGTGCTCTCAACTTTCAGACCCTCGTACTTCTTTTCTAGACTAGTCTTATGTAGACACTGGAAAGAATCTAATTACTGGCCATTATCAGAAGCAGAAGGAAACTCAGATGAAATAAGTTCTTAATATTTATTGGGGTTAACACAATCGGAGAGGAATTCAGGAGTTCAAATTTGCTTCTAATATCCAGTTTGTATGATCTTGGCCAAATCACTTGTCCTCGTAAAAACAGATTTTAATGAGTACTAACTGAGATAATATATGCAAATCACTTGTCCAAGCTTCTAGAAATAATCTGTTCATTAATGACAGTACTTATACTAGATAATATAACATTTTATTCCTAATGAAACTACAATAATTATTGCTCCCTAACAGAGAGAGTTTTCAGTGTCTTACTTCAGCAAATTATGTATTCATTTATTTTTTGAGACAGAGTCTCACTTTGTCACCCTCGGTAGAGTGCTGTGGCGTCGCAGCACACAGCAACCTTAAACTCTTGGGCTCAAGTGATTCTCTTGTCTCAGCCTCCCAAGTAGCTGGGACTACAGGTGCCTGCAGCAACACCTGGCTATTTTTAGAGATGAGGTCTCACTCTTGCTCAGGTTGGGCTCAAACTCATGAGGTGATCCACTCTCCTTGGCCTCCCAGAGTGCTTATTTCAGCAATTTAACTGGATCTCTATGGAAATCTTATCTGATAGGCGTGGTTGCCGCTGAGTTAAATAATTCGTCCAAATCATATAGCTGATAGGTGTCGGTGTCCCTAGCTACCATGCTAGCCACCGAGCTCGAGTAAGTGTGACTTCAAGGGAGTTTGTCTTTGATCTCAATTACCACTAGTTGGTTTGACATGAATCATTTTTTAAAGTTATTTACCAGCATCTTCAACTCTCTGAAGACAAATTCCTTACAGGCATTGTGGTTTTCCAGTGGCCATGTTTGTCTTTGTAATAGCTCACTTTGTATAGGCCCATCAGGTGATCGATTATAAAAAAATTGCAGAGATTAAAAAGTTTAGTGCCGCTGCATTGCCTCTTGTCACAGTGCCTCGGGGTGGTGTGTCTTTGAGAAACGAGGTTTCTGGTGAGTGATGAGGCTTCTTTTCCCCTGTAAGTCAACATCATTGTCTGGTTTTATTGTTCCTTTAGCTACACTTTTTTTTTTTGGTAGAGATTCATTATATCCATTGAAAACTTGAGATGCTTGTAAAAACATAATACACTGTATCTGTCTTGACTCTTTAATTCTCAAACCCTCATAGCTTGTAAGATTGGTAATTATTTTTTCACGCTTCCTTACTTCATACCTACTAGGTCCTGTTACTGAAGTGAAAACTGACATCTATGTCACCAGCTTTGGACCTGTTTCTGATGTTGAAATGGTAGGTGTTTGCAAAATTAAATCTACCCTTTGAGGTTTGAAGAAAACATGTAGAAAGACAACAAGTGAGACTTATTTTAATATCAGTCACACAACTCTATAAAGCCAAAGAATGGCCCAATTAAACTTAAAGGTATATTTAAAGAGTAAGATATTGAATTTGCATTTCAGACTTCCTATGTGAGCATTTGTTGATTTGGTATCAGTTTCAACAGAGAAGAACTTTTCTATTACTGGTCCCCATAGTACAACCTGTATGTGGGTTTTTATTTTTGTTTTTAACCTTGGGAAACTACTGAGGAGGAGAAAATTAGAAATTTTGATTCACAGAAAGAATCTTTTCATCTGTGCTATCTTATATTAAATATATTTACTTTGCATGACAGAGAAACAACTTTACTTTATTCCTTGACCCCAAGCCCCTAGCAATTTGAAACTCTAGGGTTATTTGTCTTATTTTAATAAATTTTATGGAAAGAAAATTTGCCTTTTCCAAATTTTACTCCATCTTTTTAAAAAGCCTATGATTTTATGAATAATTGTGCAATAATATTTGTTACACATTAATTTGTTTTTGTCTGTCTAGTTAAAAGTTAAACACAATTGCAATTACCTGGTGCTAGCAGTTTTATTAAATTCAGTTATTTATTCGTAAATGATTATTATGTGTGGTAATTTATTTCTCTTAGGAATGTAGAAGACGAGGTATCCATAGGGACATAAATGCTCTCATTGCTGAGAATCTCTTTGGTCCTCTAATTTAAGATCATTTCTGATCCTATGAATTTTATTTAGGATGGTCTTTTGTTTTGAATTTTATTTAGGATGGAATTTTATTTAGGATGGACTTTTGTTATGAGTGGGGAAAGAGATTCATAAAAATGCATTTTTCTTCATGCTCATGATGAGTTGTCATTTGTGATGTAACGTAACTCAAACTAATTTGCACAGGAATATACAATGGATGTGTTCTTCAGACAGACGTGGATTGACAAAAGACTCAAGTATGATGGCCCCATTGAAATTTTAAGATTGAACAATATGATGGTAACAAAAGTGTGGACCCCAGATACTTTCTTCAGGAATGGAAAGAAATCCGTTTCACATAATATGACGGCTCCAAATAAGCTGTTCAGAATTATGAGAAATGGCACGATTTTATACACAATGAGGTAACTGGGTATTTTTCTTCTTCCATTTTAATCCTTTTTATTCCTTTCTTCCTTTGCTCTCTTCCTCCTTCCGTACCTCCCTCCCCCCTTCCCTTCCATTTTAGAAACTATAAAATTATTATTAAGTAAAGGTTGGTTTTATTTAATTGCATTTTTCATCATAGACTCACCATAAATGCGGAGTGTCCCATGAGATTGGTGGATTTCCCCATGGATGGCCATGCGTGCCCTTTGAAATTTGGGAGTTGTAAGTTATGATCAAATGTTGTTAAAATTCATGATCATGTCATCAAACCTGATATTCATACATGACTTTTTCCTAGTCCAACATTTAAATTGTTGTCTAGGACAAAAACTGTTCAGGGTTTGAGTTTTAGGGGAATGTTTATGGACTTATAATTTAAAGTAAAGAGATAAAAACATCCTTCTTTCCCCCCCCACAAAAAAACCTATTTATGCAGATAGTCTAGATAGTTTGAGTCAATATTAATTGGTTGATGATCATTGATGAAATTTAGGGACCTCTAAACTCTACATGTTATTTGCGTGACATAGAAAGTACAAAACCTGTATACATACATGCATAAATATATGTGTGTGTATATATATATATATATAGATAGATAGATATGTGTGTATATACATGTAGATATGTATGTGTGTGTATATATATAAAATTTTATCAGTTTCTGTTGCAAGCAGAGTTATTCATAGCAGGCTTGGAAGAATTCCAAAGAAAGTCCAGGGCATAGGTTAAAATAACAAAAGTAGCGCTGTTTGTATAAAAATGGCTAAAATGATAAAAGCATGGTAGGAGACACGATCTGAGATAGGTAGTGTCCTATAGGTCATACGAAGGAAGCTTTCTCAAAAGGGTATGGTTTTTTTTTTTTTTTAATTGATATCTTACAATTTTACCCTACCTTTTCTGTTGCGAAAGGCTTGGAGAGAGGCTGGAGTGGAAGAGTTGAAGATTATTGTTTTAATACAAGCCAGGAGGGTTAGACTGGGATGGTACTAGAGGAGAAAGCTTGAGAATATAGATGAATTTTGGGAAATTGTGTAGAGTTGAAGGCCCGAGGATGAGATGAATGGGTAAGAGAGAATGTAAGCTTTCTTTCCTCAAGCTCCCTCCTCAGAGATGGCAGCGAATGTGTTTGCCTTTCTAAGGCCTTCCTCATATTTTCAATTCAATCAGAATCTACCCAAAATAGATGCTGGCTTGTACTATTGCCTCAGAGTCTTAGTCTCACTGATTGTGAAACTGCTGCCTGCTGCTCTCATTGCTCACTGCTTCGCTTAATGAGATTCGGCAGTCACCATTCTTTTTATAACCCCTTGTAATCACAATATTCAGTGGGCTCAGTGGAAGCCAGAGAGAGCCATTTGTTCCCTGACCAATGTTTTAATGAAAGAAGGAAAAAGAAAAAAAAAAAAAGACCCAGAAGAAATACATCAAAGGGTGATCTCATTGGAGCCAGAATTAAAATCCATTTGTGCTATAATCGTTTAAATTTCACCGAGATAGTTCTTATCTAGAGAAAGTCCTTTCCACCCCCTACTTCCCTCCAGTTCTGATAGAAAATATTCTTCTAGGAGACTGAACAGAGTTGGTGTTTAATCAGGGCTTGTATAGCATAACGACATCACACCTTGGAAGCTGATGCTTTCAGATTGAGAATTGAAAAGAGACACATCATACTCAGCAAGCAAGGATTCTTAAATGCTTTGTAAAGAGAAAAAAACACCATATAACTCTGTTTATAATTCAGAGAAATGAGAGAACCAGGAGAGAAGACAGCTATTCCAGCGAGGTAGTATAGCCAAGAGAGGGATACCTTATCAGAAATAGCATAGTCAAAAACATAGCACGCATGGGGCTTTAAGGATCTGATGAAATGTGAATATATTTCTGCAGACAAATAACTGACTTGCAATTGTATGATGCTAGGTGAAACCCAAGCTTCCCAGTGTGTTCCTTAGATATCAATTCCTTTTGTAGACTTAGACAATTCCATCAAAGACCTGTTGTGATCTAGCCATTTTAGGAAGGTTTGCAGGGTTGGCGGAGAGTTGGGGTTGGGGGCATACAATTTATTTTGGTTGTTTTGAACTTAGATGTGGATCAGCCAAGCTGTCTGTTCTGGGTAGACTGGTAGGCAAGCAGCTGGTCTCCATTTGCACTGAATTCCCAATAATAGAAAATAGGCTTAAATTGCCAGTAGGAGGGATTTGTTGTGATGGCAGGGGAAATGTCCTGACTGTAAGAGTTTAAAGGTAGTGGAACTGGTTGTATAATTATATTCCCCGGAAAGCTTTACAAACAGTGGAGTAGTGGTCACTGTAGGAT
Organism: Galagoides demidoff; assembly: GCA_963574575.1. Lineage (NCBI taxonomy): Eukaryota > Metazoa > Chordata > Mammalia > Primates > Galagidae > Galagoides > Galagoides demidoff. Next base: position 3,565 of record CAUYQV010155313.1, on the reverse strand, counting down.
GGGTTTCCCAAATAGAGTGGCCATAGCCTTGGACCAGAGTCTGGAATGGGTGACCCCTGGAGAGCCCTCCCAACAATAGCATGTGTTTGTTTTTATTACAGGCAGCATTTGGTACATTTCTAAATAGCAGAGCTGCATTAGGGCAGAAGTTAGTATTGGCCAAGCACTGGAAGTGAGTTAGAAATGAAAGAATTAGGAGTTCAGCAGTATCACTGTGGGGGTTTAATATGCCTGCTTTTCAGCAGCTTATCCCGTTTGCCTGGAAACAGCCAAGTGCACTGACACACGGGTAGCGTTTCTAGGGCTGAGGTTTTAGTCTCTCCTCCCCCAATCTTTGGTGTAAAAGCAATAAATCCCATTGGGTTGCAAGACTATTTAATTTCTACAGCTTCTAAATCCTAAACATGGTCGATTCCATCATGGTGGACACTGATTGTTTGCATTTATTCCATCTTAAATGTTGACCGACCACCCGCATGAGTGAACAGGGAAAACAGACTCTAACCACGTTCTGTGCTCTCATTCAGATGCATATCCGAAGAGCGAGATGATCTATACCTGGACAAAAGGTCCTGAGAAATCAGTTGAAGTTCCAAAGGAGTCTTCCAGCTTAGTTCAGTATGACTTGATTGGGCAAACCGTATCAAGTGAAACTATCAAATCGATTACGGGTGAGACGATTAATGATTAAAGTCAGTAGGCTGCCTGGCATTAGCAATGGAGTTTAGTCCTAACTTTTTCACTGAAAAATCTATTGTTTTCAGGGAACAACAAAAATTTTCCAGTAATAAATTTGATGTATAAATCATAGCTCACAAGTTCTTTATTTGTATTTACATTATTTAATTAGTTTATTTATAAAGAATCTCATTCTCTTACCCTGGGTAGAGTGTTATTGTGTCATCATAACTCACAGCAATCTCAGTCTCTTGGGCTCAAGAGATCCTCTTGCCTCAGCCTCTCTAGTAGTTGGGACTATAGGCACCCACCACCATGCCCAGCTAATTTTTCTATTTTTAGTAGAGAAGGGATTTAGCTCTTGTTCAGGCTGGTCTAGAACCCAAAAGCTCAAGCAATCTACCTACCTTGGCCTCCCAGTGTGCTAGGAGTATAGGTGTGAGCCTCTGTACCCAGCCATGTAATATTATTTTAGTTTAAAATAAATTCTGACTTGGTAAGATATGAACAGTGATTTGGTTTCCTTATTTTGAGATGAAAAGTCAGTAACAAAATATGTTAAAATTATTTTCAACCAAATTATGAGTCAAAAAGTTTGATCTTATTTTTGTAGTGCTTTCCAAGAATATTTTTTTAATTTTGTCTAATTTTATGGTGCTGTGTTCCTGGTTTTATTTCCAAAGTAAATCAATACTTAAAAATTAATTTAAAAAACAAACAAAAAATAAAAATTAAAAAGCATGTTACGAGTTATGCGTTAAAGTTATCCGATAAGTAGGTGGATGGTTATTGTTGATAATTCTTGGTTTGTATTTGCTTTTATAAGGTAAATAGAAATAACCATAGGATTTAGTTATCATCCTATTTAATGGCAAACATTGGCTATTTATTGCTTATTCTAAAACCATTCCTTATATACCCAGATCACCAGAAAAAAATGTTATTTGATAATTGTCTTAGTCTGTTTGGGCTTCTATAAGAAAATACCATAAACCGAGCAGCTTATAAACCACAGAAATTTATTTCTCACAGTTCTGATGGCTGGGAAGTCCAAGATCGAGGTACCATTAGATTCAGTGTCAGGTGAAAACTCATTTCCTGGTTCATAGAATAGTACCTTTTTCACTGTGTCCTCATGTGAGAACACTCAGGAGCAAGAGGGAATCTCTCATGGGGACTCTAATCCCATTCATGAGGGCTCCACTTTCATGTTAGAATCATCTCCCAAATTCTACCTCCTATATTTCATTAGTTCAATAAACTAATGTTATTAGTTTTCAACATATGAATTTTGGGGGACCACAAACATTCAGACCATGGCAGTAGTTAAAATTAATTCAGCAATTACCACTTGACAGGCAGCATTCTAAATCCTTTTCACTTGTTTACTCGTTGATTCTCTTAATGTCCATGCAGTGGACACTGTTAATTTCACCAAGATTTAAATAGAATGTATTTAAGTAACTTGCCTGAGTCACACAGCTAATAAATGGCAAAACCAAAATTCAAACATCAACATTCTGACTTCTGAGTCCATGTTCCTAAAAGGTATGGAAAGCCAAATCAGAATGCTTAAATTGTATCACTAGACTAGGGGTAGTTGCAAGAGGCGGAAAAAAGCTGAGAGATGACGAAGGATTTTTTTGTTGTTTTGTTTTAAGGAAAATTTGATAAACAATGATTTGAAGGGATGATGATTCTAAAACAGTCAAATCAGAAGTGGAATGTGAAATGGTGGTAGCCAGGGACCGTATGGGGACATTGGACATAGGAAGGTACCAGTCAAGAGCACAAAATTTTAGTTGATCAAGATGGATAAGACTTCAAAATCTACCGTACAGTGTGATGCCTGTGTACGGTATCATATACTTAAAAATTTGAAAAATTATCACAAATAACAGTAAATAAGAAGGTAGGAGAAAACATTCGGAGGTGATGGATAGGTTGATGGCGTAGATTATGGCTGCAGGGACGTATACTTATCCATGAACTGATCAAGTTATATCCATTGAATGTATACAGCATTTGTATGTTTAAAAAAATTAAACATGAAATAAGGGAAATTTTTATGGAGAAATAAAATTAATGTGTGATCTTTTGTAAAAAAAAAATTAAGGGAATGTAGTTTACCTTTTTCTCTGTTAAAACTGCTTTGTATATATCCCCTCATTCCGTCTTTGCCATGAAATTAATGACTCTGATCCCTTTTTCTAAAGTTCTGTGATTTCTTTTTAATACCTGTCATGATTGTCATCATTTTGAGAAAACCCTCTTCACATCAATAATGCAACTCTCCAGTAGCTTTCTGACAGGGAACTTTGACTCTCAGCTGTCCAGAAAAAAAAATATATTTTTAAAGACATTTCATTCTCCGGTCTGTAAGTGGGGTTTAAAACCCATCTGGGAGGACACGAGGTTTCTGAACTTGCTTCACAGTTTGTGAATAAGGTTACTGTTTCCTAAATCACTTTCTTAATTTGTTCTTTTCAGATAGAATGGTAAAAATATTTATTAACAGCTACCAGAAATCTTATGTTTTGTTACACTTATTAGCTTTCTAGGTTTTTGTCTAAATGCTAACAAAATATGCTTGAACTCTGGGCCATTACATATGCTTCGGTTTTATACATGTCTATTTGTATTTTTCTTCATGTAGAGCACATTTAGAAATACAGCTCCTTGGCTCGGCGCCTGTGGCTCAATCGGCTAAGGCGCCAGCCACGTACACCTAAGGTGGCGGGTTCATATCCCCAGCCCGGGCCCGCCAAACAACAATGATGGCTGCAACCAAAAAATGGCCAGGTGTTGTGGCGGGCGCCTGTGGTCCCAGCTACTTGGGAGGCGGAGGCAGGAGACTCGCTTGAGCCCAGGAGTTGGAGGTTGCTAT